>JAHNEJ010001888.1:0-121816 GCA_022559845.1 Amorphophallus konjac | reverse complement strand
CCGAAGAAACCATTTCTTCAGCATACGCCGGCTTTTATAGGGGTTTTGGAGACCCTTGTTCGAAGTTGTCATTGCTTGCTGCCGCTGCTGTGAACGTGGGTGCCGGACGTCGTTGCTTGCGCCGCTCCGTCTGCAGTCGATGGCGATGATGGCACTACTGCCACTCTTCGGATCGCTGTCGCCCTTGCGCTGCTGCCACGTTGGGCCGTAGTGGAGCAAGCGGCTGGCTGAGCAGGGGAAGATGCCTCACGCCTTCCTGACCAGCGGAGAGGGCGGACGGCGGGGTAGGGAGATGGTCGAGCGGCGGGCCATTAATACTCAAGGACGAGGCACGTGAAGGCGAGAGGTGATGTGAGAGAGAAGAGAGGGAGAAGCTGCGGGAGGAGAAGGTGAACAGTGAGGGGAAATCGCGATGTGATATACAGACACGGTGTACTGTAGCATGAACAGTAACCGCGATTTTCCTTCCCAATTTCCTTTTTTTTTTTAATAAAACCTCTTCTTTCTCTTTCCCCCTTCTCTTTTCTCCATTTGCACATATACCCTTCTGCGCCCCTTTTCTTTCTTTTCATTTTGTATTGGGCTTAGCCCATTTATTTGGCCCATTTCATCTTTCCTCCTTTCTTCTTTTTTTTTTTAAGTGTCAACAAATGCCCCCCACTCGCGGGTGTCGCGAACGAGAGACGAGGGCGAGGCCGGCGAGTGCAACTTCTTGCTTGACGAGAGTCTTTGGCTTTATGAGGATGTTCTCGGCAGCAAACTGTATCGAGTGGTCCTGACCAGGAGTCAAGCACCTATCAATATGATATTCGTCGACATTGGGTCTATACCGACGCAAGGATTTCAGGTTTCTCTAACTTAGACGAAAGGTCTAGGTCAGATTGCTCGGCTGAGACCCCGGAAAGGCCTTATGCACCGATTTAGGTGGTTCATCAATGATGGGATTACACCGATGCAAAGAATCTCGTGTTTATCTGGTCTTGGATGGAAGGTCTAAGCCATGGGATTGTATTGAACATTACGGTGGGACGGGTGGATCGGTTCTGACAGAGAGCCAGGCCCCGATCAAATTGGGCGCATGGTGACAGAAGAGATTTTGTTCATCTGACTTCGACGGAAGGTCTAAGCCAGGCCCTCGGCTAAGACCTGGGAAGGCCATGGGCACCGAGTTGAGATTATCATCGGTGCGAGGATTGCACCGAGCAAGGGCAGTTCAGATTTCTTTGACCTAGACGGAAGGTCTGGGTCAAGCCATTCATTGGGGACCCCGGAGGGCCGTGGGTGACTGACTAAAATATCAAGATTTTTTTTTTGTCTCTTTTTTTTTGTCTTTCTTTTCTGTTTTTTCTTTTCTTTTTTTTCCTTCTTTCTTTTTTTTTTTGAATATCATGATGGGGCCGAATTACGAAGGTATCGTAATATTGTCGGCATTGCGTCTATGCCGATGCTTTGAAGTTCGGGTCTTCTCTGACTCAAACAGAAGGTCCAAGTGGAGGCCTTCGGTTAAGGTGCCATGCAAAATGTATTCGTCGATGCTGGGACGGCATCAACGCAAGAGATTTGGTTTTCTCCTGACTCAGGCGGAAGGTCTGGGTCAAGGCCTATAACGAGAATGCCGCGTAAGTGGTTCATTGGTGTTGGGGTTGCATCAACGCAAGGATTTCGGTTTTCTTCCAACCCAGACGAAAGGTCTGAATCGGAGCATTTCGGCTGAGACCCAAAGGGCCATAAGCGCCGAATTAAGTGGTTCGTCGATGCTGGGATGGCACCGACGCAAGGACTTCGGTTTTCTTCCAACCCAGATGAAAGGTCCAAATTGGAGCACTTCGGCTGAGACCTGAAGGGTCTTAGGCGCCGAGTTGAATGGTTCGTTGATGCTGGGATTGCATCAACGCAAGGATTTCGATTTTCTTCTGACCCAGACGAAAAGTCTAAATCGTAGCTTTCGGTGAGGATGTCGCATAAGGTGAACTCGTCGATACTGGGACTACATCAACGCAATGATTTTGGTTTTCTTCCAACCCAGACATAAGGTCTAAATCGGAGCTTTCGGCGAAGATGCCGCGTGAGGTGGATTCGTCAACGCTGGGATTGCATCAACGCAAGGATTTCGATTTTCTTCTGACCCAGACGAAAGGTCTAAATCGGAGCTTCCAGCAAGGGTGCCGCATATGGTGAATTCGTCAATGTTGGGATTGCATCAACGCAAAGATTTCGGTTTTCTTCCAACCCAGACGAAAGGTCTAAATCGGAGCTTTCGGCAAAGGTGCCGCATAAGGTGAATTCGTCAATGCTGGAATTGCATTAACACAAGGACTTCGATTTTCTTCCAACCCAGACAAAAGGTCTAAATCGGAGTTTTCGGCAAGGGTGCCGCATATAGTGAATTCGTCAATGCTGGGATTGCATCAACGTAAAGATTTCAGTTTTCTTCCGACCCAAACGAAAGGTCTGAATCAGAGCTTTCGGCGAGGGTGCCGCTTAAGGAACACTAAGGAACCGCTTCTTTTTTATTCTTTTTCTTCTCTTTTTTTTTTCTTCTTCTTTTTTCTCTCTTTTTTTTTCTTTTTTTCTTTTTTTTTTTTGATGATCGCGGTGGGACTGGATCACAAAGGTATGATAGTATCGTCGACATTGGGTTTATGTCAACGCAATGGAATCGGGTTTAACCGGCTCAGACGGAAGGTCTAAGCCATGCTACTCGGTTGAGGCCTCGAAGGGCCATGGGCGCCGAGTTGAGTTTTCGGGTGCTTTATGTAAAAAGCTCCATGACGGAATCCTCTTCATTGTGGGGTAATGGTTTCAGTTGATCGCCGAGTTGGGGGAGCGGCGCATGGTATAGCTTTAGGTGTTTCCCATTGAGGGGTGAGAATTGAACTTCCCCCCGGTGGTTGACGACGACATAAGCACCGCCTTCATAGACTTTCTGGACCACATAAGGTCCTGTCCAGTTTTCATTCAATTTGCCTTTGGGGTTGGCCGCCATGACTTCTCTTCGCTTGACCATGACTAGGTCTCCCTTCTTGAATTCACGTTCTTTGACGAGTTTGTCAAAGGCGCGGGTCATGCGGGCCTGGTAGACTTGTATGTTCTGCTGGGCTCTGAGCCGTCGTCCTTCCAGATCGAAGAGCTCCTCCAGTCTTCTTTCTATATTGGCTTGGCCATCTTTGACCAATTCGTGTTGGATAGCCACTCGTAGTGAGGGTATCTCCAACTCTATCGGGACGACCGCTTCTGAGCTGTACACCAAGGAGAATGGTGAGCAACCTGTCGGGGTCTTGTACACAGTGCGATACGCCCATAGTGCTTCATACATCCTGTCTTCCCAATCCTTCTTGCTAGAGCTGACCGTCTTGGCAAGAAGTGTGCATAGTGTCTTGTTGAAGGCTTCCGCTAACCCGTTTGCCTGCGGATTATATGGAGTGGACGTCCTCCAATCAATCTTGAATTTGTCGGCCAATCTATAGACCTTTTGATTTCGGAAGTGGCTTCCGTTGTCAGAGACAATTCGATCGGGCACGCCGAATCGGAATATGATATTTCGACAGACGAATCTGGCTACGATTTCTCCCGTCACTTCTCTTAGAGCCACAGCTTCTGCCCAGCGAGAGAAGTAATCTGCTGCTGCTAGAATGTATTTGCATCCCGATGAAGACGCAGGGAGTGGGCCCACAACATCAGTGCCCCATTGAGCAAAAGGCCAGCTGGGCACCGTTGGGTGCAAATGAGCTGGAGGTCTTCTTGGGATCGCAGCATGCTGCTGGCATTTATGACATGACTTGGCATACTTGCAGCAGTCATCGAACATGGTTGGCCAGTAATATCCCAGCTTCTTGACTTCAATTTTCATCTTTGGCCCAGCCTGGTGGGCACCGGCTGATCCGGCATGCACTTCCTTCATGACCGTCCAAGCCTCCTCCATGGATATACATCGGAGGAGCACCTTTCTTCCGGCATCAACCACGGTTCGGAACAGAGTTCCGTTTCTGACTTCATAAGATTCTTTTGTTCTGATCAATTTGATCCTTTCTTCCCTCTGCTTGGGCAGTTCTTGGTGTTCAAACCATTTCATCAGGGGTTCCCTCCAATCAGGAGAGTTAGTTGTTTCTGCTGTCACAGCTTCATATTCTTCTTCGTCACCTGGCTCCTCTATCATGCTGGGGACCTGGCGCCTGTTTATGACTGTTATGTTGAGGGATTCGCCCGGCAGAGCCGCCAGTGAGCTTGCTAATTTTGCCAGTGCATCAGCCTGGGCATTCTGGCTTCGGACGACATGGCCTACTTCAATGAAGTAGAACCGCCCCATGAGCTTCTTCGCCTTGGCGCAATACGGAAGTAACCCGGGCTTCCGGACGTCGAACTCTCCTTGTATTTGCTTGACAATCAGCATAGAATCGCCAAATACCTACAGCATTCGGATCTCCATGTGGAGGGCTATCTGAAGACCGATAATCAAGGCCTCATATTCTGCTTCATTGTTCGGGCACGGTTTGTTGATCGAACACGATGTATGCAACACTTCTCCTTCTGGGGATTTGAGGACGATGCCTGCTCCAGCCCTTATCCTCGCATGCCCTGATTGAGATGTTTCAGTTCTGGATGCTCCGTCGAAGTATAACTGCCATATGGCTTGACGGACTTGGTCCACTTCCAGTGTTTCGTCTTCCGGAAGCTCCGTGACAAGCGGGGAATTCTCAGGCACAGGGTGTGCCGCAAAGAAATCTGCTATCGCCTGGCCTTTAATAGCCTTTTGCGGCACATATGTAATATCAAATTCCATCAAAATGACGGCCCACTTCCCCAGTCGTCCTTTCAACGCCGGCTGGGACAAGAGATGTTTGACTGGATCGGCCCTTGATATCAACTGTATTTCATGCGAGAGCATGTAATGCCTCATTTTCTTGGCCGCAAAGACCAAGGCAAGACAAACTTTCTCGATCGGGGTATACTTCGCTTCTGCCCCGACCAGTCTTCGACTGAGGTAATAAAGCGCCTGCTCCTTTCCCTCGTCGTTGTTTTGAGCTAGCATTGCCCCGAGTGAACATTCGGTGGCGGCTATGTAGAGAATCAGTGGCCGCCCCTTGACAGGTGCCCCCAGCACTGGTGGGGTCTTCAAGTATTTCTTCAGCTTATCAAAAGCCTTCTGGCATTCTTGATTCCAGTCGAATGGCGCATTTTTCATCATCAGCTTATGAAATGGTTGACATCGCCCGGACAGGTTGGAGATGAACCTGCGGATATAGGCCAATCGGCCCTGCAATGATCGCAGTTCCGTCAGGTTCTTCGGAGGCGGCAGCTCCTGAATGGCCTTTATCTTGGAGGGGTCTATTTCAATCCCCCTATATCGGACAATGAAGCCCAAAAACTTCCCACTGGAAACGCCGAAGGCGCACTTCAACGGGTTCATCTTCAACTTGTATTGTCGGAGCCTTTGAAATATAACCCTGAGGTCACTCAGGTGATCTTCTTTCTTTTTGGTCTTGACAACCAAGTCGTCGATGTAGCATTCGACCTTGTCATAGAGCAATTCATCAAATATCTTGGTCATCGCCCTTTGATAAGTGGCGCCGGCATTCTTGAGGCCAAAAGGCATCCTTTTATAGTGAAATATCCCCTTGGGTGACCGGAAAGCCGTATGAATTCTATCATGCTCGGCTATCCATATCTGGTTGTATCCGGACGACCCATCCATGAAAGATAAGGCTTCATGGCCAGTGGTGGCATCGATCATGACTTCAGTGATGGGCACTGGAAAATCATCTTTCGGACAAGCCTTGTTCAGGTCCCGGAAGTCCACACATATCCGGATCTGGCCGTTCTTCTTCTTGACGGGCACAATATTGGCCAGCCAGGTGGTATACTGGTTTTCTGCTACGAAGTCAACGTCTATGAGCTTGTCGACTTCCTTGCAAACCTGGCTTATCAGTTCCGGCCTCATTCGCCGGGGTGACTGCTTCACTGGTTCGGCCTTGGGGTCAATGGCCAACATATGCTGAGCAATCGTTGGGTTGAGGCCCGGCATTTCTTTGTAGTTCCAAGCAAAACAGTCTCGGAACTCTTGTAGGAGCTTGATGTATTGCTCTCTTTCTTCTGGGAGAAGGAGGGCGCTGAGGAATGTTGGTCTGGGGTCATCTTTTGTACCCAGCTCCACTTCGATCAGCTCATCAACAGTGGCTTGGCCACCATCTTCTATCTCCGGGGGAGCCGGTTGCAAGTCGATGAAGCCTTCATCGTCTTCTTCAGCCTCAAGGGCATCATAGATGTCTTCTTGTACCACCCCGCTCAGTGGCAGGGCTTCGTCATCTTCTTTCCCTGGTTCAGGAACTGGTGCCGCTGTCGGCGTTATGGCTTCTGGGCAACTTAACGATTGGTCCGTGGGCGAAACACCCTCAGGAGTAGTGGGGGGCTTTTCAGCTTTCTGCTCCCGTGGACTATCATTGGAGGTCGTGGCAACCTCGTTAGTGATGGACTCCCAACATCTGCAGGGGGCATCGGCTTTCGGCTCTTCCTGCATCATTGTATAGGGCTTCGAGGTGCCTCCTGGCACAAAGGGGTGCAGGCTCTCTTCATGGTCTTCTTGATAATTATCATAGACCGGCTTCATGGGGCCTTCATCCGGAGGGGTGGAAAGGGGTGCTTCACTGGCTTCCGGACATCTTCCATCGGCGGGGCTTGCGACCTCCGTGAGCAAAGAGATCATGTGGACCCCGCTTCTATAAGTGACCACGTCATGCGGACGTGGTGGGTACACTTCACATTTTCCCAGCCTTAGTTCACCCCTCCTGATTAGGCCTTGAGCGATATTTTTGAACACATAACAATTTTCGATAGGATGCCCCAACACCCGATGATAAGGACAGAACTCGGGGTCGTCGCTTCGTTCGACATCCTCCGGCCTTTTGGGCTCGGGTAAGGTAATCTTACCGTAACGACAAGCCCATTCAAAAATCCTCTGAGTTTTGTGTCTCGGGAAGGAATAAGGTCTCCTCATTTTCTCTCGCAATGAGGCCGGCTGATTGGTTGAAGGATTGGCTACCCCCTTTGTCTTCTCCTTCGAATGCCTAGAAGTGCTGAAGTTGACACCTCCGGGTTTGTTTTCTTGTCTTGCCAGGGTGATGGCGGAATGGTATTTTGCCAGGAAGGCTTCAATATCAGCCGCTATCATGGCCAACTGATCAAGGGATTAGACGTTGAGGCCGACCATCCGCTGCTGAATCTCCTTCTTTAGACTTTGCCCGCAAGCCCAAGTGGCAACCTCGTGGCTTAACGGGGACATGCATTTCGCATAGAGGCTTCTCCACTTTCTGATGTAGTCCAGGACGGGCTCATCATCTTATTGCCTGTGGCTGTAGAGTTCTGCCCTGGTCACGAGGAAGTGCTCCGGGCTTGAGTGACTGCATTGTTGAGGGAGGATGTCCCCTGCTGGGTCAAACCAGCGCATACTCATTTCGGCTAGGTGCTCCTCCAGCCTTTCAATTTCCTGCTGTAACCCGCCGAGCAATGAGGACGAGGTGGAGTCAGGCTGAGGGAAGTCTGCTTCAGGACATCTTTCACCAGCCGGGCTTGTGACCTCTCCAAGGAGGGAAACCACATGGACTCCCTTTTCACAGACAGCTGCTTCATGGGGTTGTGGTGGGTTCACTTCATAGTCCCCCATCTTCAATTCTCCTCTCTTGATCAGGTCCTGGGCGATATCCTTGAAGACATAGCAATCTTCTATAGGGTGGCCAAGGATTCGATGGTAGAGGCAGAATTTAGGGTCATCACTCCTTGTATCATCCTCTGGCCTTTTGGACTTTGGCAAGGTAACCCTGCTATAGTGGCAAGCCCATTTAAAGATCTCCCGAGTTTTATCTCTCGGGAAGGAATAAGGCTTCTTCATCTTCTCCTGCAACGTGAGGACTCGTTCCGCCGGCCGGCTTGTTGAAGGACCGGCTATTTCTTTCGCCTTCCTCCTTGAGTGCATAAAAGCACTAAAGTTGGTGGTCGGGGACTGATTCTCCCATCTTGCCGTGGTGGCATAGGAGCGCCCCGGGTTCATGGATGTGCCCTGCCGGAGGTGGATACCCTCGATAAGACCGGACAGTAGTTCGGTCATCTTGGCCAACTGTGCCTTCAACATCTCGATCTCCTGCTGCTGCTCACAACATATTGCGAGCATAACAGGGTCACAAAGGGAGAAATCTGGAGTGTAGCTTGGACTGCTATCTTCCGTTCTGACATCGAGTGGAGGTGGTAGCACCTCGCCACCGTGACTATCTGGGAGTGGTCCCTCAGAAGTGGATGGTATCCCCCCTATATCCCTACTTGGAGGTGGGTTCTGGAGGGATACTTCTTCATCTTGGGCTTTGTCGGCTGAAGGCATATGCTGCTCTTTGTTCTTGGTTTCTTGTGCATCTGTGTCTTCTGGGGGACCGTCGCCAACTAGAGCTGAGATAGCTATCATGTTTGCTTCATAGAATTCTTCTATTGAGAAACCCAAACCAGGATGCTGGGTAATCTTCAGGAGTTCCCTATCTAGGTTCGGTGGATACCACAACTTCTTGAACATCTGATTCCGACTTTCGGTTTGAAAGAAGGGTAGCTGTTGCCCTCTGGCCATTTTCACCACTCTGCCGGATATATCCGGAAGTCCCATGATTGGGCCGACCGGATCGCAAATTTCTTCGGGGAATTTACAATCATCATCCCCTTTCACTGGATGTTCATCAGCCACATAGAATATCGTAGGTGGGCCCTCTGGGTTGGGCACCTCCCAGATCTTCAAGAATTCGACTGTTTGACAGTCTAAGTCTGTGGGGGGCTTCGTGATCCCTGGAGGGACCTTCACATACCCGGGCAAATCCTCGAGCTTTGGAACTCCTGTCTCGAGGTAAATATTGGAGGGGATGGCTCGAACCACGCCTTCAACTTGAGAAATGTGTGACACTTCCTGCGGTGCCACATAGTCGGGCGGCGGTGGAGGGAACCAGTCGTCGTCCTCTGCTATCTCCTTTCCATTGCTTTGAGTCGGCTGGGGATTCTGCTTTGGCTCCTCCATGTAAAGTGCAGCATCGAGCAGGTGGCATTCAAACACCTCAAAGGGGTGTAAGTCTGCGAATATTCTTTCTTCTTTTCCATTCCGGGAGTACTTAATGCACTGGTGCAGGGTTGAAGACACTATCCGATTCTGATGCAGCCACGGTCGACCGAGCAATGCTTTATATGTGGTATCGGAGTTGATGACATGGAACTGCACTTTGGTGGTGAAGTCTCCTAGTGACAGCTCGAACTCTGCTACACCCATGGGAACTTCAGACTTCTGGTTGAACCCAGTTATCTTCATATCCCTGACCTTGATCAGGTGCACATTGAAGTAATGCTTCTGGTAAACCCGGTAGGCGAGTATGTTTACTGCTGCCCCTGTGTCGACCAAGATCATGTTTATAGGCTGGCCGTTCAACTGCCCCCTCATGTACAAAGGTCTGTTGTGATTAACCGAAGGCAAGAGCATGTCTTCTTCGGTGAAGGTGATGGTTGCTCCCAACTGCATCTCAGCAAAGCAGCTTTCATAATGCGCCGGGGTTTGCAGAGCGGCAATGACAGCCTGCCTGGTTTCCTCATCTAGGGAGAGTATCTCCCAGACACTGAATCTTGCTGGGATTCTTTTCAATTGTTTCAATATCCGGGTGCCGGCTCGGACGTTAGCTAACTTTGCTTCTTCGGCTTTGCTATGCTTGCCATGTTCTGGTGCCGGAGGAGTCGGCGGGGAAAATGGTTCATCTTCTTCGGAGGCCGCCCGGCTCCGGCTTGCTTGGTCGACTGGTTCTTTCATTTGCACGGGCTGGGCCACAGGGGTGGCGCCCTCATCATCTTTATTCGCCGGAGGGGGCGTTCCCAAGGTGGAGGCAAGAGTGCTCTTGGCCTTGGACCCGGGCTGTTGGTATGGTTGTTTGCTCTTCTTTGCGAGCAAAAATTCGGCGAACGAGGGTACCACTTCGCCTGCTGCATCTTCAGGGTAGAGGCCCGATGGAGGCGGGATTGCTGCGCCCTTCACTCCAGGTTCGGGGATTTGGTATGGCCGCTCGCCCCTGAATATAATATTATGATTGGCCGGGGGCAGACGTCCCCACCTTCTCCCAGACCTGGTGACATATTGGGAAGTAGAGGCCTCGGCTTGGTTTGCCTCGGCGGGCGTGAAGCATATTTCTTCTTCTCCCTCCTCTTCATAATTTTGGGCCATGTTGAACAAGGCCGACAAGGTATTACAGGATAAAAAGCTACATTTTCTTTTATTCTTTGGCTTCTTCTTCCTTTTCTTCTTCTCTTCTTTTACAGCGGGTGGTTGTTCCTGGGGAAGTTCATCCCATATGCCGGGTTCTTGTGTTTCGGCTTCAGCTTCTTCAGCCAATTTTAGGGATTCAAAATGTTCCCAAGGGACATATTCCTTCAGCTGCACTGGCTGGATCTTGGGTTGTTCATATTCTTCTAACCCGTCAATGACCGCCTGTAGCCGTTTAACTATCGGGCTGACTTGCGTGTACATCCGCAATAGGAGTGGCTTCTTCTTATTGTCAGTCATTCTTCGGAGGACCAACTGAGGAGCAGTTTCATACCAAACCGGGGTTACAGCTGGTGGTGGTGGCTGAGGCGTGACGCCATGAATTCGGACTCCCGGGGTAGGGCGGGATGCCGACTTTCTTCTTGTCTTCTTTGGCACCATCTGCCAATCTCCCTGGTTCTCTGCGGGAGTGAGAACAAATGCCTCATAGGTGTGCTTTGTACAAGTATCTGACACTTCTTCGGGCAGTTGTTGGTATAAGGATATCATATTTACGGTTGCCCCCATTACCGGCATCTCGTGCGGGCGGGGCGGGTCCACCTTGTGTTCGCCCATCTGGAGCTCTCCCTTCTTGATCATGCCTTCAATGATGTCTTTGAAGACGTAACAATCTTCGAGGGTGTGCCCGAGCATCTGATGGTAAGGGCAAAATCGAGGATCATCTTTCCTCTTGATGTCACCGGGTCTCTTCGGCTCCGGGAGAGCAATTTTGTTATATTTGGTGGCCCACTCGAAGATGACCCGGGTTTTCTCCTTCGGGAAGGAGTAAAGTTTCTTCATTCTTGACCGCAAGGAGGAGGCCTCTTGTTGTTCAGCCTGCTTGGACGGAGGAGCGCTAGTGACTCCTTTATCATTGTCCTTCTGCTTCTCGAAATCCTTGAAGTCGACAGTGTTGACTTCTTTGGGCACGGACCGCTTCTCAATTGATTTTCCTTTTTGGGCTGAGGTGGCCGGTGCAGAAGAGTATTTGGAGAGGTAGGACTCAATTTCCACCACTATATTATTTAATCGATCAAATGACTTGATCTCCATCCCGATCATTTTCTTGAAAACTTCACGCTTCAAATTCTGCTTGCAGATTTGAACCGCATCTTCTTGGTGTGGCGGGCGTCTACACCTCATGCTGAGGTTCCGCCATCTCTTGATGAATTCTAGGGTAGTTTCATCATTCTTCTGCCTGGTTGCATAGAGCTCGGCCACTGTGACCTCTCTTTCGGTGACGTGGAACCGCTCCCGAAATTTTCTTTGCAAATCTGGCCAGTCGTTAACAGACCCCGCCGGCAAGTTTGAGTACCATTCGAAGGCGAGCCCTGTGAGCGAGGACCCGAAGAACTTCAGTAGGTACGATTCATCAGTCGCCAGATCGCCCATCACATTGACGTAATAGGCTATGTGTTCCTTCGGCGACCCCTGGCCATTAAATTTGTCAAACTTTGGCGGCTTGCTGACGCCAGGAGGCAATCTCTTCCCCGCATGATGGACAGGGTAGGGTACCTTGTACACATCATATGAGGCATATTCTTCACTTCCCCGATCGGCCAGCTTCATCTCGACTATCTGCTCGATCATGAGCTTGTTAGCCATTGCCGGATCCACTGCTTCTGGGTAGAAATGAGCCGAATGCATCTGTGGCGTCGTCAACACCGTCGCCTGGGGTATAGTGGCGGTGCCTTGGTGTTGAGGAGCCGAAGGGGTCATTGGGGCCGTGCCCCCAGCATAGTTGGGGATTGGCTGAGAGGCCGTCACCTGGGGTGAACCCTCAAATTCTCCAGCGCCTTGCCTGGATGTTTCTGGAGGCGGTTCGACCTGCTTCGATGTGGAAGCATGCATGGTCAGTTCGCCCACCTGTCGCTTCAGAGCTTCGATCTCCTGTCGATAGGCTTGAAGCAGCATCAGCATCGCCGGGTCGGGGGTGGATGGGCTCGGAGCTTGGCCTCCCCCTTCTGTCAGAGTATCTAGAGAAGGTGCTACCCTTTCTCCTTCATCCCCAGCGGTAATCACGTTCGCCGCCATGGCGACCGCATCTGAACTTGTTTCGCCGGCGAGGGCTTGTATTATCTCAGTTGCGGCTGCTCCCCTTCTGGTGAGGGGACCCGGCCTGTCAGCCAGCTTGGCCATCTCTTCTTGGTCTTCAGGGAGTGCTCCATATTGGCTGGCCACTCCGGCCATATTGCAGGTATAAGCCCGCATCTTTTTGTTTCTTCGGGCCACCTTCCTGGTTGACTGTCTAGGAAAAGTTAGCCTATCGAACACCGAGACTCTTGGTGGAGCTTCTTTACAGAGGGGCAGCCCATAGCACCCCGACTCCGCATCTTCGATGTCTTCCGGGTTAACTTGTTGCTCCCGGTTTCTTTCAGCATCATTCACGGCTTCTAGGAGCCGCTGAGTTCCCAGGAGGGTGTTCCCAAGGCCGCGGAGATATCCCCTCACGGCTTGAGTGATGTTGTCTTCTCCCTGGGTGGGGCAGACAGTTAGTGGTGATGCTTGCACTGGCGGTCTATAGGCGAGACGCCTCCGCTCGTGCATCCTGCTGTATCTTCCTTCCTTCAAATAGATGTTCGCCTGCCGACCGTGAGCACGGAAGGCAGGTCTTTGAGATGCTCGAGCTGGCGCCTCAATCTTCTCTTCTTCATCTTCCTTCATCTTTTTCCTGAGCCGGTCAGTCCTGACGGGCTCCAGTTGGGTTGAGGTTGGGGCCCTCCTGATGGGGACCCATGCTTGCTTGAATTTAGTCGGCTTCTGGGCCGACTCTTGCTTTGGCATGGACCTGATGCGGTCCTCTCGCTCTCGGGCCAGTGCTTGGAATTGGTTGTGCACCGACACTATCGGGATTACCCTATTTGGCGAGATCGCGGCCGGACGGCCATTCAGGTACACTCGGACTCCTCCGATCATTACGGATTTGCCCGAGAGGGAAAGCCGGCCTTGCGGTGTGCTAGTGGTCCTCCTTGCCGCCCTCCTGGAAGCCGAGGTGCGTTTCTTCTTTGCTTCAATGTGGTGGACATAGTAGCCCATCATCTTCACAGTTTCGGGTGTCGCCTCCACGGGGGCGACGGGCTCGACCTCCTTGACGTCCAGGAGGTCCACGAACATAACCCCGAGGAAGTTGGGGAAGCCAACGACCGGGGGAAAGTTGCCGAACTGGATCGGCACTGCCAAGTAGCCATGTTCCGCATGGCTCGCCACAACCAACGGACCGAAAGTGACAGCCATTGGTTCTTCAGAAACGAATCCCTCCTGCAATTTCAAAAACGCGGAAGCTAAGACTTCAGAAAAAGGCCATTGGGCCCCTAATCTCGGCGAAAAGATGAGAGGTAGTCCAGTCCCACCGGGCGTGCCAACTTGTGGAACGCACTAAAATTCGAGTATAAAAATATCATGATGTTCTTTTGATTCGGGATTATCTGTCCCACCGGGCGTGCCAACTTGTGGAACGCACTAAAATTCGAGTGGTGAAAATAATATCGTGGTGTTCTTTCATCAGTTTATCGGTTTATCTAGTGCGAGGGCGTGCCAGTCACCTAGGTGACAATGTGTTCAGGCTTCAAGACTGGAGTGGTCCGAAGCCCGGGGTGCGCTCCGTCTGACTAATCAGATGATTGTGAGTATCGGGTCGGGACTGGAGACCCGCCGTGCCATAAAGGCCACGACGTTAATTACATCCCCTCGGAGAGGGGAAAACCTTTGATTAATCGCCAAGATTTGGGGCCTCATGGCCTAAATATCAGTTTCTATGAAAGGAGTGAATGGCATATTAAAAAGCATTAGAATTCCCCACAGTGGGGTGCAGAAAGATATTTGAAGCCGTTTCGGTCATAAATCGACCATTTGGTGCTCGGACGAATGTCCGGTTTGAACACCTCACAATCATTGCAGGGAAAATTGGAGTATCGGTATGCCCGGGCACATCGGATTTACTGTTTGGAGAAAACGAAAGCATTTGATAAAATCCCGACCGAGACGGCTCAAAAATCGGCGGAATATCGGCCCAAATGCAAAGCGGGGCTAGGGACGTAATGGGGTGGTCCCCGGGGGCCAAGCATGCCTTTGCAAAGGCACGTTTGATGTTTCTCCCCATACGGGGTCAAAGGTGGGGTAAGCCGGATAGACGCCGCTAAGGACTTTGTTTATATTTCATTTGTGCATTTATTATCTTTCTCCTTTCTTTTTTTTTGAGGTGAGTGATCATATTTAAACCAATCTACGTTTGCATACCCGGGGAGGGGCAGCCCGGAGGGTCCAGTGACCCTTCATGGTGACGGCCCCCTTTTTGTTTGTTTTATTTCTTATGGTCCCATCATAGTGGATCTCAACAAATTTCAAGCTTGCTTCACATCCATTCCATTTAGGCCTTGTTTATATTGAGAGCTTGTTCATGCAACCAAACGTGTGTGAAGAAACACACGCCAGTTCAAAAGGATTCACGTATGTGTGTGCGATTTTTTTTTGTGTGACATGTAATTCTGAACTTATATGCAATTCCCACATGGATGAGGGTGCTTTCTTTCTTCGATTTATGTATGCAATGTGCAATGAACGTATATGCGCAAGAATGTAATTTTGCATTTGGATACATGACATGCAAAGGGGTACTATGTGTTCAAGGGGTCGAATATATGCCAGCTGCCAATGGAAAAGTGTAGTAATATGCCTTCTGAACTATGCGAATGTACAGGTGAGATTTTCCTTTGGTTCATGCATGTCAAATGCCATGAAGATTTCTAGAGATCTAAACTTCCGAACCTGGGGATTTGAATTTCAGTTGGCAGACTGTGGTGTATTTCAGGGATTGAGTTTAATGGCTTTGCACTTATTGTCTAAAGCCTTTAGTTTCAAACTTGAGAAATTAAATCCTGTGGCCAAGATTTAGTTCCCATAGGTCAGCCCAAACTGGTTTTCAGTTAACTCAAGGAATTCAATCTGATCATCATTTATTCCTTATGTGTATCAGTCCAAAACTGGACAGCGGCTTAAAACAAGGAAACCCAAAGTTCGCCATTTTTTTGGTTTTGTTTATGCTATCTTCAGCAGTTTCAGGATTATGTTTGGTCATCACCCCCCCCCTTTTTTTTTTGAAGTTCATGGATTCACCCTGATTGGAATCTCTGTTCAGGTCCGAAGGATTGGGTTCCAAACCCTTGTTTCAAAATCTTATTATCTTGCTCATCAATGGTTTAGCATACTTCTGAAATTGAATTGGTGATCGCCTTTATGTTTGTAATGCAAAGCCTTAGTCTTAATATGAGAGATTAAAACTTATATTCAGATTTCAGTCTTTGCTATGTCCATTCTGACTTTTAGTAATTTGAGGACCATGCAAACATGCCAATTGATAATGCAAGAACGCACTGTTTCTGAGCTACACAAATAAGATTTCCTTGGAAACTAATTCAGTCATGAAGCATGTATGAATACACATGAAGTTTTGTTTCTGATCACCTTTTGGACTCAGTCATGGAAGGCCACACACGTATGAGTGCAGATAAAAGAAGGGGCCTAATCATGGTTGTGCAAAAAAGAAGTGCAAGACTGCATTTTTTTTAATCTGTGCAAATGCAGATGGAGTTTCCTTTATGGTTGCAAAATCATGAGTTGGAGGCTCATACGGCAGCATCATGTCAATACACAAGAGGATTATCTTATATAAAGATTTCAGTTGTTGATCTGGGAAGCCCCTTTTTTTTTTTTGATTTCATGCTTATCATACATTGTTTGTTCTGTTTATTCTGCCCCCCTTTTTGATGCAGTTCAGAGATCGTGTTTCTTCTCTTCTTCTAATTAAGGTGCATCAATCCACATATGTAGCTCCCCACCTTCTTCAACTGCCAGAAGATGATCTGGTTCAGAAACTAATATACAATAAATCCTCCCAGGCGTTTTCAATCTGGCCACTATAAACATATAACCAAGTTCCACCTGTATAAGTTTAATAGCATTCTCCTCGCAATAGTCCAATTGACAGAGGGAGCAAAGACAACCGAGATTCTTCTCCCTGCAGCAAGGTGTCTTGATACAATTAAGAAGGACAAGGGATTGTCCATCAGGAGTGAACTGTAGACCAAATCTTTCAATTGGGAATTGTTCAGTTGCAAGCATCTTTTAAGGCAGGAAATAAAATTGACATGTATGCAATAGAAGAAGGGCAGTTTGTCTGCTCTATAAAAGGAACCCTATAGATGAAGAGACCTATACCACCCCCTTCCAAATGTCCGCATGTGAAACAGTACCAAAGAAACCATTCAAGAAACGAGGGATGGTGGGTCCAAGTTCATGATCCTGGGACTCTTTTAATATATCTTTAAAGACATGTCTGGCCGGTCTAACAATAACCTCAGTAGTGAACATATCCCACAAATGAGGTAAATGTTTTACCATCGACGCAACTCTTCCAAGATAGCGGATATTTATCCCATGGACATTAAGTGTATCAGTTAATGTTTGCCCATATTCTTTGATAATAATTCAGAAACTATCATACCTTCAGGAGTACAATCTCTGCCTGTGTGAGGATTGTCTGGGAGAACTAAAGCTCTACCTGCATCATGATAGCTTCTTTTAGATATTGAGAGTTTTGTTTGTTCATCAACAAGATTTGAATCTCCAGTTTCTGAAGGCAGGGTAGCAATTGTCTCTGTTAAACCCACAGATCCAGTTTCAAGCATGGCAACAGTTTTAGACTCTTTAGCACCTTTTCTCCTAAGATAGCATTGCTCACTGCATGGCTTCATATTTTCATCAGGTTCAAAAGTGAAAGGCAGCTTCTCACTAGGGATAATTAGAGTCTGTGAACAACCATGGGGACGTATGCCATATGCAATAATGCAAAGGCTTCAGTTTTAAAATGCACTGGTTCAGTGGTTTGCATAGAGTTCGGCCAGCGGCCCTTTGGATTTGGGTTTGATGTGATCACTTTAGAGCATCAAGTGCTCAAGGGACATGATGCAGTGCAGTTTATGCTTTCAAGAGGGGCGGTGGTTTCTGAATTGGGGCTTTAGAATTTAGGCTTAACAGTTTAACTCTGTGTCAACCCTGATTTCTATTGGTTCAAAAATTGCATTTGATCATCACACTTTCTTGGCATACACTAGTCTGAATTAAACTTCAGTTCTTGAAATAGAAAACTCTTGTTAACACTCATGTTTCTGCTTTACTTCAGAATTGCACCCAGCCATTGCATCTTTGGATCCTAGTTCACAGTGAAACCCCTCTTTATTTAGCCATCTGCACATCTATATTTTTTTTGGTCATCATTCATTTCAATTTTTTTGTTCAGATGGTTTGGTACAGAGAATAGTTGTTGCATCAAGATCTTATATCTCCTATTATTTCATACCAATTACGCATCATTTTGTGTTAAATGCCCTTTTTTGTTCAATGACATCTTTTAATTAAGTCAGAGTGGTATTAAACTTCCCCCTTTTTTTTTAGTTATTAGTCATGGCAAAATTTTGGCAGCATCTCCCCTACACCCGGAGCGTAGGGGGTTTACACGGGGCGCGCCCACAAGGAGTGACGGCCCCAAAATAACAAGGTGGGCGCGTAAGCGACAACACCGGCGCGGATACCCCATTTGGGGCTGGAGGTCCCGAAGGCCTAGCCTGCGTGGGAGCCCAGCGACCCATGGGTTGCGATCATGTAGACTTCTCCCGTACGGGGCCGGGGATCCCGAAGGCTAACCTGCGTGGGATTCCGGTTACCCGAGAGTCGTCTCGATCGCGGCCGAACACTGCATGAGGGCCGAGGCCAACACGACAGCGCGGCTAAAGAAAAGGAATCGGAGGGACAACAAGGGGTATTCTTCTTTATGGAGCTACGAGGGGACTGAGGGTGCAGAAGACAACACAAATCGGACAGGCTCTCCTTTTTACTCCGTTTACACGATCAACTTCCACCACATCCGGATGAATGTGTGAGGGTGGGGTTTACATACTGGGGAGCGAAGAAGAAGAATAAAAACATTACAAGGAATACATAGAGAGAGGGGCAGGACTCTCCTCTTCCTCACCTTTTTCTCTCTTCTCTGAACAGATAGAGGAGACTAAAGAGGGTTCTCACTCATCGATCCACCGAACTCCAGCCGAAGAAACCATTTCTTCAGCATACGCCGGCTTTTATAGGGGTTTTGGAGACCCTTGTTCGAAGTTGTCATTGCTTGCTGCCGCTGCTGTGAACGTGGGTGCCGGACGTCGTTGCTTGCGCCGCTCCGTCTGCAGTCGATGGCGATGATGGCACTACTGCCACTCTTCGGATCGCTGTCGCCCTTGCGCTGCTGCCACGTTGGGCCGTAGTGGAGCAAGCGGCTGGCTGAGCAGGGGAAGATGCCTCACGCCTTCCTGACCAGCGGAGAGGGCAGACGGCGGGGCAGGGAGATGGTCGAGTGGCGGGCCATTAATACTCAAGGACGAGGCACGTGAAGGCGAGAGGTGATGTGAGAGAGAAGAGAGGGAGAAGCTGCGGGAGGAGAAGGTGAACAGTGAGGGGAAATCGCGATGTGATATACAGACACGGTGTACTGTAGCATGAACAGTAACCGCGATTTTCCTTCCCAATTTCCTTTGTTTTTTTTAATAAAACCTCTTCTTTCTCTTTCCCCCTTCTCTTTTCTCCATTTGCACATATACCCTTCTGCGCCCCTTTTCTTTCTTTTCATTTTGTATTGGGCTTAGCCCATTTATTTGGCCCATTTCATCTTTCCTCCTTTCTTCTTTTTTTTTTTAAGTGTCAACAGGTGTCGGGAGCTGACCTGGTTTGTTGATCTCTTTGTCTCTTCGTCAGTGCCGACAGGGCGTCGGGGGCTGACCTGGTTTGTTGTCTCTTGGTCTCTTCGTTAGTGCCGACAGGGTGTCGAGAGCTGACCTGGTTTGTTGTCTCTTGGTCTCTTCGTCAGTGCCGACAGGGTGTCGGTAGCTGACCTAGTTTGTTGGCTCTTGGTCTCTTCGTCAGTGCCGACAGGGTGTCGGGAGCTGACCTGGTTTGTTGTCTCTTGGTCTCTTCGTCTGTGCCGACAGGGTGTCGGGAGCTGACCTGGTTTGTTGGCTCTTGGTCTCTTCGTCAGTGCCGACATGGTGCCCGGAGCTGACCTGGTTTGTTGTCTCTTGGTCTCTTCGTCAGTGCCGACAGGGTGTCGGGAGCTGACCTGGTTTGTTGTCTCTTGGTCTCTTCGTCAGTGCCGACAAGGTGTCGGGAGCTGACCTAGTTTGTTGGTCTCTTCTTTTCTTTTCTTCTTCTCTCTTTTTTTTTTGAACCACATTACCGATACAAGCGCCCTTTCGAGTTTTCGCCGGTACCGGCCCCCCTCTTACTTTTGCCCACGCGCCCTCTCGGGTTTTCACGCGGCGGGGTACCCGATTTTGCCTGTAGCGCCCTTTCGGGTTTTCACCACAGCCGGGTTGTTGCCATTTTTACCCTTGTCCCCGTGTAGGGGCAAGTCCGGCGGGGTATCTCTATTTTTAACCCCATTTTCTTTTCTTCTTTTTTTTGACGAGCGAGTGATACGCAAGTGTCGGCTAGGGCACGAAGCCTTGCGCCAGAAGGTAAGGCTCATTCGTTGGCAAGAAGAAAATGCCAGGGCAAGGAGAATTCGTGCCGTTTCAGACGTAGGGTCCGTAATGGCAATATTGTATGGAGTGGGTGGCTAGGGCACGGGGCCTTGCGCCGGGACGGGACTTATTCGTTGGCAAGGGGCTAATGCCAGCGCAAGGATAAGGATTCTGCCGATTCGGGCGTAAGGCCCACAATGGCAATTTTGTATAAGAGAAGGTGGCTAGGGCACGAAGCGTTGTGCCAGATAAGACTTATTTGTTGGCAAGGAACTAATTCCAGTGCGGGGGTGGAGTCGTCTTAGTCCGTGCGGATGCCCGTTGACACCTGGGGCGTGTGGACGGGGACATGCCCACGGAGACATCTACCATCGTGCGTTATTTTACGTACACCTCCGCGGGTATGTGCGCATGTGTACGTATATACGTATATACATAGATATATTTATATTTATTTAGTATTATTATTATTATTACCTTTGTCGAAATTCCTTCCTCCCCTTTTTTTTCCTTTTTATTTTCTCTCCCCCCTTTTTTCTTCTTCTTTTTTTTCTCTTCTTTCGTTTTCCCCCCTTCTTCGTTTACTCTTCCTTTTTTTTTCTTTTATTTTCCCCTTCTCCTTTTCTATTCATTTTTTTTATTTTTATTTTTCTCTTCCTTTTTTTTCTCTTCTCCCTTTTTTATCCATTTTCCTTCCTTCTTTTCTTTTTTTTCTTTTGTATTATATATTTTTTGCTTTCTTTTCCCCCTTTTTGCTTCTTCTTCTTCTTTTTAACGCCCCTATAAAAGGGGCGGGGGTGGCATGCTCGAGCCACCCCCTCTCACTTTCGAACTCCCTCCCTCCCTTTTCTCTTTCTTCCACGACAGGCGAGCGCCCCCTCCCCTTCCTTCTTCTTCTTCGTCTTCAGACGTGACCGGTCACCGTCGTTGCAATCTTCTCCGTCACCGGGGTGAGCAGGCCGCCGCGGACGGCTCCTCTCTTCCTCTTCCTCTTTCTTCTCTTCTCATCCCCCTGCCCGCTCTTCTCCTATTCTCCCCCCCCCTCTCCTTTCTCCTCTCTTCGCCTTCTGAGATACGGTGGAGGGCTTAGCCCCTCCCCTTTCTCTCTCTCTTTCTCTTCATTCCTCCCCTTCTCTCATTCCTCTCTTCTCCTCCTTCTCTTCCCCCTCTTTCCTGGGGCCATGGCAGGCGGGGGTATCGCCGGTGGTGCCCGGAGGATGCTGTCGGAGCGTGCCGGGGAAGAGGGACCCCAACCCTGCCGGTAGAGAGCAGCACAGATGTGCCGGCGGGGGGAACCTTTGAGCGTGCCGGTGAGGCGGTGTACCGGGGAGGCTGCGCCACGAGTGTGCCGGGCAGAGGGGCTCAGGGTAGTGTATCGGCGAGGGGGGCGCTACGGGGTGTGCCGGGGAAGCACCCCAGGGGTGTGCCGGCGAAGGAGGCGCCAGGGCGTGCCGGCGAAGGCCACTTAGGGTGTGCCGGCGAAGCAGTCAGAGATCGTGCCGGGGAAGGGCATTCGAAGGCGTGTCGGCGAAGGCCGCTCCAAGGGCGTGCCGGGGAAAGGCCTTCCCATAGGCGTGCCGGCGAAGGCCCCAGAGGGCGTACCGGTGAAGGGTCGCCAGGGGCGTGCCGGGGAAGGCATGCGGGCTGTGCCGGCAAGGGGCTTTGGGCAGTGCACCAGCAGGGGAGAAGGAGGACTCTTCTTCAAGCTGAGGACTTTTGGTGTTGCCTTTCGGGGCCCACCATGACTTGTTGGGGCCGTCACTCCTTGTGGACGCGCATCCGTGTTTTCCCTTACGCCTCTGGCCTAGGGAAAACTCTGCCGAAATTTCGTCAGAAATTGGCAGCGTCTTATTCATTTTACTTGTAGTAGAGCCTCTTTACATTTTTCACTTCCCTTTGCCCGTGGCTTATTCTGATCTTCTGTCTGTCGTATCTTTGCAGATAAATGGATGTTCCAAGTGGTTCTTCTGCTCCTACTGCCGCTATCGGTGCCGACCTTGTTCCCCAGGCTTCAGTGCCAGCCGTCACATGGCTCAACGTGGAGGAGCTGGACAGGGAGCATGCTGAAATAGCCATGCTAGCCGAGTCCTCAGGTTCCGAGGGTGAGACAATGGACTATAATCTGCTCTCTCGGGTTGAGAACCGCTTCACCTTCGACCGGACCGGCGAATATCGGAGGGACTTCCCGAAGGATAAGCATCTCATCCGGTTCTTGAAGTACTTCCGCTCCCAGGAGAGGCGGGAGCTACGAGCTGTGCGGGAGGTCGAGCAAGTGATCCTGCAAGCACGCGACAGTTTGTTGTATAGCGTCCCGAGGAGCATCCCTATGTATCTGGTGGGGGAGGCCCGGGAGTGGAAGCATGTCCTGGGGATCCAGGAGGTGTTGCCGGCTGAAGTCAGGTTGGTGCGAGCACCCCAATTCGTCCCGGCGAAATGGGATATGTCCGCCGGGCGGGTGCAAGGCGAGCCGCCTCGCTTTGGTCTGTTCTTGGCTCCCTTGAAGTGGGGCTACAGGGAGGAGCCGTTTATCCTGGACTGCCTGGCCATCAGGTTCAAGTACGAGCTATCGCTAGGCTGGGTCGGGGAGCTGAAGCTTCAGGATGCACACAACTTCCGAGAAGGGGCAGTAGAGTTCACCGAGTATGTGCTATTCAACTACGCCCCGTTGCTGGTCCGAGCCGGTATATATCACAGCGTTTATGCCTCCCGCTACGGCTACCCCATCTCCAAGGGCCTCTGCTGCGGCATGATAGAGGTGTTCAGCGCTGAGACCAACACTTTTTACACGGCAGAAGGTGAAACTTCACTGGACCTGTGGAGCCTTAGCCAGCTGAGCGGCTTGCCCATCGACGGGGAGCCTTCTGAAGAAGTATGCCTCCCCGACTTGATCAAAGATGAAACCAATGGGGATGGCTACTACTCTCTCGGGTATTCTTATCGGTATCTCATGAAGGCGTACCGGGAGTTATATCAGCTGGCGCACGGTGGCAGGCAGCCTCCTCACGGGGATCGGAAGAGGGTCCGCCTGACTCTGTGGTTGCAGTATTTTTACGATGGACTGAAGCAATATGCGGAGTTTCCGTGCATCGGCACTGCTGTTGCTCGCAAGAAGCGTGCCAAGCCCAAGACCGATGTGAATATTCCTTCCAGGGGGCGCCGAAGTGGGCCCAATCCGATGGGGGTCGACCCGTTGACGCACTGCGCCGCCTATCTGACATATTGGTTGTGCTCATTTGCCATGCCATACGGGGATGAGACAATCATTCGACCGGACGCCATTTATCCGGCCTGTCAGCTGGCGTGGGGAGTCAAGTTTTCCTTGTGCCCGGCCACTCTCTGCCTGATATATAAGGCGCTGGGGGACATCAGCACTAATCAGTTCCCGAGACAAGCCCGGTACGTGTCCCCATTACATTTCTTCAATGCGTGGGTCTGCTCGCTTTTCCCCGAGTTCGTCCCGCGAGCTCTTTAGGACTGGGGGGTGGTGCCGAGGATGCTGGAGTTTGCCAGCGCGGAGCCAGGGTCGACCTCCCAACGGCTGTATGATATTCGGGGCCGATTGACAATGGTTCCCCGGGACGCGGCCGGCACCATTCACTTCTGGACGCTGGCCGCACATTCCAGCCCTCTGGTGAACAATAAGAGGGAGTGCAAAGACGATCAGGTGGATAAGTATACCCACCCGATCAATCAAGAAACTGTGGTCCGGCCGCTGCTGGAGCCCGAGCTCAGGGACTGGGCGTTATCCATCCCCCCGAGCGTGCTGGCGTTCAGGAAGGGGGACAATGTGCTGCTGGAGCCATATTACCCTTTCCGGTTTGGCCGAAACTTCAGATATGATCAGCATATCCCTGTCTATCATGCACAGTTCGGCCTGCCTTCACAAAATCTCCGGGGCAGTTCAGTCACCGAGCATGCCAGGAGCTGGTGGGATTTCTTTCACCGGGCGGACTCTGCCACCTTCAGAGTGCCAGCCCCCGGTCGCATCCCCCGGGTGACTCCGGAGTATATAAAGTGGTGGAACGCCCGAACGGCCTTCTATCGGCTACACAACACCGACTGCTGGGACGGGGCCGAGAGGAAATTCCTGAGCAGACAGCCGGTACCGGTACTTGATATTGAGTCGGAGCATCTCCTTCGTCTCAAGAACAGGCAGGAGAAGGAGGTGGTGGCATATCTGGCCGCCCGCCGTGAAGCTCGGGAAGCGAGGCCAACACCGAAGGTGGAGCTACCCTCGGTGGCGAAGTATAACTACAAGAAGACCCTAAGGGACCTTTGCCGGATAGGGAGTGACCGTCTGGAGCTCATTAATTATCCGCTCCCCATGGAGGAGGAGGGCACCCCCGCAAAGAGCTGGCGTCCAGAGAGGGACCCGATCTGCCCATACCGCACGTTTATGAGGCGGGAGGAGAGGAAGTATGAGAATTATAAGGACACCACATGGCTGTATGTCCTACTGCGGGTGAATGGGCTGAAGATTGAGGATCAGATGGCCGCCATCCTGAGCAAGCGCCTGCACATCCCATACTATTATGCCAACGGGTGGGGTATGGACTACTTCAATCTTTTCTGCCACCTCTCTTCGAAGAAGCATGCAGATCTGGCTGCCCTTACAGACCGTGCCAGAAGGTCGAGGACGTATACTGGCTGGTCCGAGAGGCGGCTCGTCGGGACAAGGAGCCGTCCTTGAGCTACTGGCCGATAACACTTCGGCTGTACATCGGTCCTCACGGTATTTAACCTTTCCACCTCTTTTATTCTCATTGTTGCGACCTTAGCAGGTTATCGGATGCTAATCATATGCGTGTGTCTATTTTGACAAACCATCCCGACAGCGTGCAAATGGCGACGTACCGAAACTTCCTTCGGCTCGTCTAGAAGCCCGCCTATTTTGAGGCGGCACTGCCAGCTCCGACTACGGCTCCCCTGCCCAAGGCTGCGAAGAGGTCCCGGGCCAAATCGCCTGTGAAGAAGGCGGTAGATGCTGCTAAAGCGGCCAAGCAGCGGGACGCGAAGCGGAGAAAAACTGAGGCGGCTAAGGCTTCGACGACCGCTCCTCCGGCGTCACGAGTTCAGTCTTTTGAGGAGTTTGAGGTCGCCCGGACCGAGCCGAGCCAACCTGCCGGTTAGCCTCTCCAAACATCAGTGTACCTTAAGGTTTTACTTTCATTTTGAGGCAAGGTTTTGACACCTGAATGTCTCTTTTTGTCTCAGTCTCTGTGGAAGAGCCCGCGCCCATGCCCATTCTTGACGTGGAGGAGCCGGTTCCTGGGCCCGTCCCCGATATGGGTGAAGCTGCGGCCGTGGCAGGGGCGACCTCGGTGCCAACTCCGACTCTCCCACCACAAGCCAAGGGGAGGTCCCGGGCCAAGTCGCCCGTTAAGAAGGCGTTGGCGGCCGCCAAAGTGGCTGGGCGGCAGGAGGCAAAGCGAAGGAGGGCAGAGGTCTCCCCGATTTCGGTGACCGTCTCTCCGGTGGCTCCCATTTTATCCTTCGAGGAGTTTGAAGTCACCCAAACTGGGCCGAGTTACGATGCTGGTGAGGTTCACCATCCGTCGCCGTCCTTTGGGATTTATTTGCCTCCCGGGGCGGGCCTTGTATGTGCCTCTCACAATTGCATTTCTTTCTTTCAGGCGGTCCGGAGGAGCCGGCACCTGTGCTGACCCCGGGCGAGGGCACGGCTGCGGCCTCTGGGAGGGTATTGCCCCTCGAGGAAACCTGCGTGCCGCCCCGTGCTGTAGAAGCTGAAGGGGTATTTGTCTTTGTCCATTTAATTGACTCCTTCCATTCTTTGGGAGGCCATTGGCTTTGATATGACTCACCTTTTTCCTTTATGCGACAGGCGATGAAGCGGCAGGCATTGGGCTATTGGGCCGCCTACATCTCCCGGTGACACACATGTATGTGAGGAAGAGGTTGAAATCTGGGGTACCAGCCTCGCCCCGCCCTCGGGAGGATGCGTCAGTCATCGACCTCGAAGCGGAGGTCCCTTTGCCGGCAAGGGAGGAACCCGTAGCGATTGGTTCGTCGTCGGGCGAAGAGGTAGACTATGACTACTCCTCCGATGAAGCGGCCCCCGGCGAGGGCGTGTTTGAGATGTCTGAGCCGCCCGAGCCGATCTTCAAGGCCCCTTCACTTGCTAGCTCTTTAAGCCTAATGGAGGAAGCTGCCGTAAGTGTAAGCTTATTCGCGCAGGACTCCTTCTGTGGTCGCCCACTGACTTCGTTCTTATTATGCCCGAATTTTCAGGAATCAATCGAGCCGGAGGCTGTGGAGGAAGCTGCTCCAGCTGCGCCGGTCGACCGCCCGGCAGGAGCTGATGCGGGCCTGGGCAAGCTAGCCCTTTTATTCGAAGCCCTTCAGCAGGAGCCAGCTGTGGAGATTTCAAGTGCTCGCAGAACGGCGGACGAGCCTCTGGAGGAGGGGGAGATTGCGCCTGAAGGCAGCATCGTCCCTGTGGCCGAGGTAAGCACGTGGGGCTTATGGTTCTTCCCCGCCTTTCGATCTTGTCTAATTCGTTCCAGATAGCGGATGGCTAACTCTGCTTCCCATGATTAGGTAATGCCGACGCCAGGGGAGACGTCTGGCCGTGTCCGGAAGGCTGTCGCCAAACGGAGGCCAAGCATTGGTCCGATAGCGGTGGAGGGGCTGGTTCCGGTCTCGGACCCGGGGGTGGAGAGCCTCGCCGCATTTGTGCAAGCGGGCGGCATACCCCGGCTGATGGTTCCACTTCCGCCTCTCCCGAAGCTTCCGGGCCAGGTAGAGGACCCGCTCTAGGAGAGGATATTTACGGGACTCCGTGCGTATCTGGAGGGGTCCCAGGCGCAGGAGAGAGGTCGACCAACGATGGCTTCGGGCCCGGCTTTGCTCGAAGCCCCTCCTTTTCCTGTAGCAGTGGCACCTGCATCCCCGTCCGGGGAGACGGTGGCGACGCCAAGCGATTCGGCGATGGCCTTATCCACTCCCCTGGCGATGACCCGCCAGGGGTCTTCCGTCTAGCTGCACCGGCCCGGGGACTTGGCCCTTGCTCTTCCATCTTCTTCAGTCGCCGTGGACGCTAATCTGTGGGCCGAAGTGGACAGCTCTGTAGATTTCATCCCTCCGGCTGTGCCCTCGGTTAGTCACACCTCGTCAAGCGCACCGATCCAACAGATGTTGGTAACACTGCGGACAATGCTCTTCGCTGATCTTTCTTTGTCATACCGGGAGGTGCAGAGTATAGTGACGCAGCTGACCGAGGCACTGCAAGTATTGGGCTGCCCACTGGGGGAATGATCGCAGCGGGTCTTGTTGCTGCTGAAGTATGTCAAACATCGTGAGTTCCTCGAGACCCAGGCTCCTGACGAATGCGCCGCCCTCGATGCCCAGGCAGACGAGTATTTACAGACCTTGGAGGCACGGTGCCATGATGAAGAGCGCCACGGGAAGGCTTTGAGGGAAGGCCAGGGCAATGTTCGCTCCCTCAAGAGCCGAGTCGCGAAGCTGGAAAGCTATCTTGTTGCGGCTAGGTCTGACCTTGTCGAAGCCGAAAGAGCGGTCGAGACAGAAGGCGAGGCTCTTGCTGTCGCCCAGGTCGAGACGGCGTCCGTGGAGGCGGAGCTCGCTCGACTAGAAGACCGGAGGGGCCGATTGCGCGACATGACAAACTTCCCTTGCGTCGGAATCCTCCTCCTCGAGGACATCTTCAGGGGCATTGACTAGGCGCCGCTCCCTTGCTTCCTTCTCTTATTTTCTTCTTCCTTTTTTTTTGAGATGTAACCCAGGGGTATGCCCCGAAGCACATGTAGTTTAATCTTTCTTGAATAGAACAGAGCATTTACTACCTTGCATGTCCTTTCAGTGTGCGTTCACCCCGGGGGGGATCTATTTTCTCCTACATTCTCTTCTGTGTATATCGTCCTTCTCTTCCTCTTTCCTCCTTTTTGCTGTGCCAAAACACGTTGGCAGGGTGTAAATCTCCTCGACGATTCGCTCTGGGAGAACCAGGCAGAAACCCATATCGGGGCACGGGAGAGTGCTCGCCCTCCTAGGGGGAGGACGAGGGAACCACTCCACCGTACCAAATGGGTGACTCACCGGCCTCGCCATAATGTTGGAACAGCGCACTGGCCTCAGGCGGGGAGCCTTAGTCAGAGATCGGGTTTCTCGTCGCTCAGAGGGGACGGAGAGAAGAGTTTGTTTAGTCAATGGCCTGGACGGGAGGTCCAGGCCAAAGGGGTACTCATAGCCCGGGGAGGACGGAGAGAAGAGTTTGTTTAGTCAATGGCCTGGATGGGAGGTCAAAGCCAAAGGGGTACTCACCGCCCGGGGAGGACGGAGAGAAGAGTTCGTCTAGTCAATGGCCTGGACGGGAGGTCCAAGCCAAAGGGGTACTCACCGCCCGGGGAGGACGGAGAGGTCCAAGCCAAAGGGGTACTCACCGCCCGGGGAGGACGCAGAGAAGAGTTCGTCTAGTCAATGGCCTGGACGGGAGGTCCAAGCCAAAGGGGTACTCACCGCCCGGGGAGGACGGAGAGAAGAGTTTGTTTAGTTTTTTAGAATCTGTGCTGATACGGGGTGATGACTGGAAATGGGGGGTGTTCCCCCTTCTTCTTGCCTCTTATTCTTCCCTTGCTCTTTTCTCTTCTTCTTTCTTTTCTTTTCCTCTTCTTATCTTTTCTTCTCTCTTTTCTTTTTCTTCCCTTTTTTTCTTTTTTTTCTTCTCTTTCTTCTTTTCTTTTCTTTTTTTTTCTCTTTTTTTTCTTCTTTTTTTCTCTCTCTTTTTTTTACTTTCCTCTTCCCCCTTTTTTTCTCTTTTTTTATTCTCTTCTCTTTTTGAAAACATGTATAGGGATCAAGTCGTTCGGGCATCAATCACGTAAATCCGCCCAAAATAGGGCAAAGAGTAATATTATTGATTGAATGGGGGTACCGGAGCGTGGTACAGTCTCAAGTGCCTTCCATTAGGAGGCGGGAATTGAACATCCCCGCGGTGGTTGACAATTACATAGGCTCCGCCCTCGTAGACTTTTTGGACTACGTGGGGTTCGAGCTAGTTCTCATTCAGTTTGCCCTTGGGGTTGGCAGCCATGAGATCTCTTCTCTTGACCATGACAAGGTCACCTTTCTTGAATTCA
Source organism: Amorphophallus konjac (assembly GCA_022559845.1). Taxonomy (NCBI): domain Eukaryota; kingdom Viridiplantae; phylum Streptophyta; class Magnoliopsida; order Alismatales; family Araceae; genus Amorphophallus; species Amorphophallus konjac. Next base: position 92,840 of record JAHNEJ010001888.1, on the reverse strand, counting down.
CGTTCCTTGACAAGCTTGTCGAAGGCACGTGCAATCCGGGCCTGGTAGATCTGAATGTTCTGTTGGGCCTGAAGCCGCTTCCCTTCCAGACTGGAAAGTTCTTCGAGTCTTCGCTCGATGTTGGTCTGTCCTTCAAGGATGAGCCCATGCTGGATGGCGACCCTGAGGGAAGGTATCTCCAATTCAACGGGGACGATTGCCTCCGAGCCGTATACGAGAAAAAAGGGCGAGCAGCCTGTTGGGGTTTTGTATACGGTTCGATACGCCCATAGCGCCTCGTACATCCTCTCTTCCCAGTCCCTTTTGTTAGAGCTAACAATCTTGGCCAGGAGGGTGCAGAGTGTCTTATTAAAAGCTTCGGCCAGCCCATTAGCCTGTGGATTATAGGGAGTCGATGTCCTCCAATCAATCTTGTATTTTTCTGCCAGCCGGTAGACCTTTTGGTTGCGGAAGTGGCTGCCATTGTCTGATACAATCCGGTCGGGCATGCCAAACCGGAATATAATGTTGCGGCGAACAAACCTGACCATGATCTCTCCGGTGACCTCTCGTAAGGCGACAACCTCTGCCCAACGGGAGAAGTAGTTGGTTGTCGCCAAAATGTACCTGCAACCTGTGGAAGATGCAAGTAAAGGACCCACGACATCTGTTCCCCATTGGGCAAACGGCCAACTGGGTGCCGTTGGGTGCAATTGCACGGGGGGCCTTCTGGGTATGGTGGCATGCTCCTGACATTTCTGACACGACTTAGCATATTTGCACCAGTCGTCGAACATTGCAGGCCAATAAAAGCCGAGCTTTTATATTTCAATCTTCATTTTCGATCCCGCCTGGTGTGCACCAACCGTCCCGGCATGTACCTCCTTCATGACCCTCTAGGCTTCTTCAATGGACAAGCATCGGAGAAGTAATTTCTGCTTGGCGTCGGGCACTACTCGGAATAATATTCTGTTTCGGAGCTCATAAGAGTCCTTAACTGTGATTAGCTTGATCTTCTCTTCTCTCTGTTTGGGCAGTTGCTGGTATTTGAACCACTGCATCAGAGGATCTCTCCAGTCAGGTAGGCCGACGGCTTCTGCAGTAGTGACTTCTAGCTCTTCTTCTTCTGGTTCTTCTTCTATCATACTGGGCATTTGGCGTTGATTTATTACTTGGATATTGAGAGATCCATCTGGAGGCACTGCCAGTGAGCTTGCCAATTTTGCCAGGGCGTCGGCTTGTGCGTTCTCCCCTCTGGCGACATGGCCTATCTCGAGGAGGTAGAACTGCTCCATGAGCCCCTTTGCCTTAGTGTGATAAGGGAGCAACTCAGGTTTTCGGACGTCGAACTGCCCCTGGACCTGCTTGACGACCAGCAGCGAGTCACCGAATACTTGGAGCATTTTGATCTCCATTTGGAGGGCCACCTGGAGGCCGATGATCAGAGCTTCATACTCTGCTTCATTATTTGTGCAGGGCTTGTTAATGCAGCAGGAAGTGTGCATCACTTCTCCGTCTGGAGATTTGAGGACGATGCCAGCTCCGGCCCGTACTTTGGCGCGTTCGGACGAGGTCACTTCTGTTCTCGAGGCCCCGTCAAAGTATAGCTGCCAGATAGCTTGTTGGACATGATCCACCTCCAGTGTCTCATCCTCGGGTAGCTCTGTGGCGAACGGGGAGTCTTCGGGCATAGGGTGTGCTGCGAAGAAATCCGCGACGACTTGTCGCTTAACGGCCTTCTGCGGCACGTAGGTGATGTCAAACTCCATGAGCAGCACGGCCCACTTGCCAAGGCGCCCCTTCGGGATTGGCTGGGAGGGAATGTGCTTGATGGGGTCAGCTCTGGATATTAAACTTACTTCATGGGACAGCATGTAGTGCCTCAACTTCTTGACTGCGAAGACCAAGGCAAGGCAGACTTTCTCAATCGGGGTGTACTTGGCCTCCGCTCCCACCAATCTCCGGCTGAGGTAGTAGAGAGCCTGCTCCTTTCTCTCATCATTACTCTGGGTGAGCATTGCCCCCAGTGAATATTTGGTGGCCGCTATGTAGAGAATAAGCGGTCTGCCTTTGACAGGTGCCCCCAGGACTGGCGGGGTCTTCAGGTACTCCTTTAGCTGGTCGAACGCATGCTGGCATTTGTGACCCCAGATGAAGGGTGCATTCTTCATCATCAGTATGTGAAAAGGTTGGCAATGCCCTGACAGGTTGGAAATGAACCTGCGGATGTAAGCTAAACAGCCCTGTAGGGACCTTAACTCTCCCAGACTCTTCGGAGGGGGCAACTCCTGAATGGCTTTTATCTTGAAGGGGTCAATCTCGATCCCTCTATGCCAGACAATAAAGCCGAGGAACTTTCCGCTGGACACGCTGAAGGCGCACTTCATGGGATTCATTTTCAGCCCGTACAGCTGGAGCCTTTGGAAGACGACCCTAAGGTCACTCAGATGCTCATCTCTCTTCTTAGTCTTGACAACCAGGTCGTCGATGTAGCATTCGACCTTGCTATACAGCAGCTCATCGAAGATCTTGGTCATCGCCCGCTGATATGTTGCACCGGCATTCTTGAGGCCGAAGGGCATCCTCTTGTAGTGGAATATCCCCTTGGGCGATCTGAAGGCTGTGTGAATCCGGTCGTGGTCAGCTATCCAAATTTGGTTATAGCCGGACAATCCGTCCATAAAAGATAGGGCATCGTGGCCAGTGGTTGCATCAATCATCACTTCGGTGATAGGCACCAGGAAGTCATCTTTTGGGCAGGCTTTATTCAGGTCGTGGAAATCCACGTAAATCCTGATCTGTCCATTCTTCTTCTTCACCTGTACGATGTTGGTCAACCAAGTAGTGTACTGGTTTTCAGCCACGAAGCCGACATCTATGAGCTTGTCGACCTCCTTGCAGATCTGGCTGATCAATTCCGGCCTCATACGCCGGGGAGACTGCTTCACTGGTTCCACCTTGGGATTAATGGACAAAATGTGCTGAGTCACTTCGGGGCTGAGCCCGGGCATTTCTTTGTAGTTCCAGGTAAAGTAATCCCAGAATTCTTACAACAGCTTTGTGTATTGCTCTCTCTCCTGTGGGGGCATAAGAGCACTCAGAAAGGTCGGCCTGGGGTCACCTTCTGTGCCGAGGTCGATCTCAATCAATTCGTCGACGGTGGCCTGGCCGCCATTTTCAATCTCCCGCGGGGCTGGCGACAAATCGATGAAGTCTTGGTCTTCATTGCCCTCGGGCTCAAGGACGCCATCCCCCTCTCCTTGTTCCTCGTGACTGGGCGTGGAGGCTGCATTCATCGCGCACTCCTCCTGGACTATAGCCGTCGGGTCCACGGGGTCCGCTGGTGCAGAAAGGCACAGGGCCACCTCGGGGTCTTCTGTGTACTCATCATAGACAACTCCGGCGGGGGCCGGGGCAGCCGCATCTTCAGGCGCCTGGTACTGGATGGACACTGTATAGGCTCCTCTTCTGGGGCTGTCCGCCACGTGGGGGCGTGGCGGGGCTACCACATAGTCTCCCATTCTGAGCTCGTCCCTGTCAATGAGGTCTTGAGCAATGTCTTTGAAGACATAGCAGTCTTCGATGGCGTGGCCCAGTATCTGGTGGTAGGGACAAAACAGTGGGTCCCCGCTTCTTCGGGTGTCCTGCGGCCTCTTGGACCCTGGGAGGGAGACCTTGCCGTAATGGCAGGCCCAGTCAAAGATACCCCAAGTCTTCTCTCTTGGGAAGGAGTAGGGCTTCTGTAGCTTCTCTTGGAGTGTCATGCCTCGCCTGGCTGGCCACCCGGTTAGTGGGCTTGCCTTATCTCTTGTTTCCCTTCTTGACCGGACGGAGACGTCAGGGCTAGTGTCTCGGGGCCGAGACATATGGCCACCCCACGGGGGGAAAGAACCTTGGACCAGGTCGGTCACTAGCGAGGTCAACTCAGCCAACCGTGCTTTTAAGATCCCGATCTCCCGTTGCTGCCTATGGTACAAGGCGTATATGACGGGGTCATATCGAGGAGAGTCTGGAGCATGGCCCATGCTACTGCTCCTTGCTTCGCCAGCAGGCCGGAGTGAGGGCGCCTCAGTGGTGTGCCCCTTCGAGGTTAGTCCCTCGGAGAAAGAGGAGGTCTTCCCCATGCAGCGGCGGCGGAGAGGGTTCCAAAGGAACACTTCTTCATCTTGCGCCTCCTCAATAGGAGGCATGAAATACACATCTTGGTGGGCTTCCCGCGAATCTGCAGCTTCCGCGGGGTCGTCGCCGGACAAGGTCGAAACCGATATCACATCAGTTTCGTAATAATCTTCTAGTGAAAAGCCCAGACCAGGGTGCTTAGTGATTTGTAGCAATCGCCGATCCAGGTTTGGTGGGTTCCACATTCTTTCAAATATTTCCTTCCGGCTGGAGGGTTGATAGGGGGGAATCTTTTGCTTTCTGACCACCCTGGCTGCCCGATCAGTCATGTGGGGAAGTCCCGCAATGGGGACGTGCGGGTCATGCAACTCGTCAGGGAACCGGCAATCGTCGTCTTCCCTGACCGGCTTTTCCCCGGCAACATAAAAGATAGTGGGTGGCCCCTCCTGGTTAGGCACTTCAAAAATTCTTAGCTGCTCGGCTGCTTGGCATTCAATTCCTGTAATAGGCTTGACGATCCCTGGAGGGACTCTGACATCCTCCAGCAAGTCTTCTAGGCAAGGCGTCCCCGGTGCAGAATAGATGGCGAGAGGAGCTGCCTTGTATGTCCCCCCTTCTTGTGCAATGAATGGTACATGTGGGGGAGCCACATAACCTGGGGGCGGCGGAGGAAACCAACCGCCCTCCTCGACCTTCTTCTTTCCCCTGCCTTGGGCAGCCTGGGGAGCTTGCTTCACCTTCTCTAAGTACAGATTGGCGTTTGACAAATGACACTCAAACACTTCGAACGGGTGGAGATCGGCGAAGATTCTTACTTCCTTCCCCTCGCAAGGGTATTTAATACATTGGTGCAGGGTGGAAGGCACCACTCTATTCTGGTGTAACCAGGGCCGTCCAAGCAACGCCTTGTAGGAAGTGTTGGAGTTGATGACGTGGAACTGGACCTTGGTGGTGAAATCATCAAAAGTCAAGTTGAATTCTGCAACCCCCATGGGCACCTCGCATTTCTGATTAAAACCAGCAATCTTGACATTTTTGACCTCAACCAGGTGTACGTCAAAGTAGTGCTTTTGGTACACCCGGTAAGGGAGTATATTCACTGCTGCCCCTAGGTCGATCAGGACCCTGTTGATAGGCTGGCCGTTCAACTGCCCTTTCATGTAGAGGGGTCTGTTATGACTGCAGGTGGGCAGGAGCATGTCATCTTCTGTGAAAGCCACGGCCACTTCAGGTGAGATTTCCGCCAGGCAAGCTTCAAGGTGTGCTGGCGTCTGGAGTGCGGCAATGATGGCTTGCCGTGTTTCTTCGTCCAAAGATAGCATCTCCCATACAGTAAATCGGGTCAGGATCTTCTTGAGGTGTCTGACTATTCGATCGGCAGCCCGCACCTTGAGTAATTTCATCTCTTCGGCCTTGCCGCGCCTGGCCCCACCTTGAGGCTGGGGTGTCAGATCAGCGGATGCCTGCTTTGTGTGTTCTGCTGCAGCCTGTTGAGCCCGTGGGGCCTGCTGGGCTTCCTCCATTTCTTGCATGAATTCGGCGAGGTTTGGGAAGTCGTTGAATTCTTCTTCTGGCTGAGGAGGAGTTGCCGCCGGTAGAGCTTGGGAACTGTTTGCTTCTCCGGTCGAAGGAGACCCCTGGGATCGCACCTGCCCCCCTGCTCGGGCTAACAGGAATTCGGCGAATGAAGGGGTGCCTCGGCTCCTGGCCCCTCCGGGATAGAGACCCGACGGAGGAGGGATCTCGGTGCCTCGGACCTCAGGGTCGGGGACCTGGTATGGTTGTTCTCCCCTGAGCATGATGTTGAGGTTATCCTGAGGAGGGCGCCCCCACTTCCTTCCCGACCTGGTGGCGTGTTGGGAAGTTGACACTTCAGCTTTTTTCACCTCCGTCGGCGCATGGGGTGGCTCTTCTTCTTTTTCTTCCAAGGAGAGGGCAGTGTCGAATAGCGCCGAGAGGGTGTTGCAGGCGATGACGACCTCCTTTTTCTTCTTGCTCCTGGGTCTCCTCTTCTTCTTCTTCTTTCCTGCTGCAGCCAGTGGCTGCTCTTGGGGAAGCTCACCCCATAGGGGAGGCTCTTTCTCTGCTTCAGCTTCTGTTCCTGGAGCCAGTTCGAGTGATTCGAACTCCTCCCAGGGGACATACTCTTTCAGCTCCACGGGCTGGATTTCAAGCTGTTCATAATCTTCGAGCCCATCAATAATAGCTGGAGCCTTTCGACCGTCGGGCTGGTGTTCTTATGCATCCGCATCGGGACGCAGCTCTTTTTGTTGTGAGTGGGCCGCCTCATGACCAGCCGAGGGGCCGTGTCGTGGCAAACCGGGCTCGCCGGGAGTGGTGCAGGCAGGGGTGTCACATCCCTCAGATGAACTCCTGGGGTGGGCCGAGGGACACGCGCTCTTCTATTCTTCCTGGGCGCAGTCTGCCAACCCCACTGGTCTTGAGCCGGGGCCATGATAAAAGTCTCATAAGTGGCGCGGGCGCAGGCCTCCGCCCACTCCTCAGGCAGCTCCTGGTATAACGAGACCATATTGACGGTGGAGGTTATGCTGGGCAACTCATGCGGTTGCGGGAGGTCTACCTTATGCTCTCCCATGTCCAGCTCCCCGTTCCTGATTAAGGACTCAATAACGTCCTTGAAGACATAGCAGTCCTCAATGGTATGCCCGAGCATCCGGTGGTACAGGCAGAAGCGCGGGTCGTCTTTCTTCTTCAGGTCGCCGGGCCTCTTCGGCTCTGGCAGTGTGATTTTATTGTAGCTAGTTGCCCACTCAAACAGTAGCTTGGACTTGTCTCGAGAGAAGGAATATAGCTTGTTTCTCATCTTCTCCCTCAGTGAGGGGCCCTCCCGCCGTTCCGTGGTTCTGGGCGGGGGAAGGCTGGCAGCCTCCTTGGCTTTCCCCTTCTGTTTCTCAAAGGCCTGGAAATCTAGTGTGTGCACCTCAGGGGGAGCTGACTTCTTCTCGGCCTGCCTGGCTCTCTGGCTTGACATGGCCGGAGTGGAGGAATATCGGGCCAGAAATGCCTCAATCTCTGCTACCACATTGTTCAGGCGGTCATATGTCTTGACTTCGGTGCCAATCATCCTTTCCAGGATTTCTTTCTTCAGGTTCTGCTTGCAGATCTGCACCGCATCCTCCTGGTGCGGGGGACGCCTGCACCTCATGCTGAGGTTCCTCTATCTTTTGATGTAGTCAAAAAACTTTAGGTAGTAGGCCTCATCAGCAGCCAAATCTCCCATGACGTTCACATAATAAGCAATGTGCTCCATGGGAGACCCTTGCCCATTGAACTTTTCGAACTTCGGTGGCTTGGTGACGCCAACCGGCAGCTTCTTTGCGGCGTAGTGAGCCGGGTAGGGTACCCAGTAGACGTCGAATGGCGTCTGATCCCTGTCGCCTCTCTCTCCCAATTTCATGTCTATCATTTGTTCAAGCATCAATCGACTGACTGCTGCTGGGTCGACCGGGCTCGGATAGAAATGAGCGGGCTGCGCATTCGGGGTGGCCAACACGGTCGCCTGGGGAGCCATGGGGGACCCTTGGGAAAGTAAAGCCTATGGCGGGGTCGGTGCCGTGTAATGTGCCTGCTGCGGGGTCGCACCCCCGAGAGGGTTGAGGGTTGTTGGAAGAGCTTCTTCTGAAGATTGCCCCCTGTCCCTGGGTGCCTCGGGTAGAACCTCGGTCTGCCAGGACATCGGGGGCTGTGTGTTCCGCTCATTCAGTTGCTTTTTTAGTGACTCAATTTCTTAATGGAACCGTTGTATCATGAGCAGCATTGCCGGGTCAGCTGTGGGGAGACTGGGCAGGCCCCCTGTTTCTTTGGCCGGGGCGTCCTCGGATGATGTAGAGGGTCCGCCGCTCGTGTCGCCGGTGGTGACCACATTGGCCGTGAGGGCCGCAAGGGGTTCTTCAGGGAAGGTCCCTTCGGCGCCTGTCTGTGCCGCGTTGCCTGCTGCTCTGCCTCTTCTAGTGAGGGGCCCTGGCCTGGCGGCGAGCCTGGCCATTTCTTCAGGATCGGTAGGCAAGGCCCCATACCGACTACGAACTCCTGCCACATTACAGGTGAAGGTTCTCCAGCTCTTGTTTCTTTTCATCGCCCTCCTGGATGATCTCCCTGGGAACACTAGCCTGTCGAAGACCGACCGTCGGGGCGGCGCTTCCTCCCGGACAGGGGACTGGCGCGGCTCCTCTGAGTGATTCTTCGACTCTGCACTGGGTGCAGGTCGGGCTCCTTTTTCTTGGAAAGCGGAGGCCACTGCCCCCAGCAGTCTCTGGCGACCCAAGGGAGTGCTACTTGGGCCCCGGAGGTAGTTTCTCATGGCCTGCTCAATCCCTTCCCACTCCTGGTCGGGGAGAGCAGCCTGTGGTTGCGTGTCGATGACAGCGGCAGGAGGAGAGTAGGCCCTGAGTGCCGGGCGGGCAGCATTGTGTCGGCGCCCACGGCGACGGCGGTGGGCATTCTCGGACAGCACCGGCATGACGGGTGCTGGTTGGCGGGTTGGAGTCATCTCCGGTGAGACAACGGTGCCGGTATTATTCCTCCGGAGCCTTCTCCGGTGAGACGCTGATCCTTGGTGGGATGGGCCAGCAGTCTGGTGCACATGGTGCACATTGCAGCTCAGCGTCGTTGTCGGGACGCCGTTGTCGTTCTTGGCCACAGCTCGACCGATAACAGCTTCAGTGGCCCCCGGAGCGGGAGCGTTGCTCTGGGGCTCGTCAGGTACTTTCACGTTGAGGATGTTGACAAAGGCCACCCCCAAGAAGTTTGGGAAGCCCACGGTGCGAGGGAAACTCCCGAAGTTGAGGGGGACCGCCAAGTAGCCGTCTCGAACATGATTCTCAACGACCTGAGGGCCGCAAGTGACAGCCATCGTCGGCACCATGATGCGATTCTCCTGCATTTGAGAAAGTAGCGCAATTAGTGTTACAAGAAGGGGGCCGCAGGGTCCCTAATTCCGGAAAAGAGATGAAGGGTGGATCGGTCCCATCGGGCGTGCCAGATTTGTGGACGCACTTTTCGTTCGTCTGTTATGCTTGGCGATGTTCGGGAATGGTTGATTCGTCTATTAAGTGCGTGGGCATGCCAGTCACCGGAGTGACAATTTGTTCGGGCCCCAAAGAGCCCATGTTGCGCTCGACCTGACTTCGTCAGACGATTGTGTGGTTCGTGGCGGGACCAGATCCCGTCGTGCCGTAAATGTCACGACGTCATTTACATCCCCCATACGAGGGAACACCCTTGATTAATTGTAAAAATTAGGGGCCCTACGGCCGAAAGAAATAATACTAACTGCGCGAGAAAGGGACAGAAATATATCACACTAAAGTCCGCATCAGGATACGAGCCATTAGCCATGTTGGTCACTTGTGGACCCTTTTCATATTCGGACACGGGTCCGTGATAGAAACGCGACGGAAACCGGGGTGGACCCCTTCAAATATCTGCCGAATGCACGGCAATTTTTAGTGACGGCTCGGAAGGGATCCGAGGCGAGAAACGAATCCGGTCTGATTGGAATGTCGGCCCAAGACTAGGTCGGGGCCTGGCCACGTCAGGATAATTCCCAAGACCCGGGCTCGGCCTGGGAGGGTGACATTATTGTTCCTTCAGCATCGGGACACGGGGGAGACGGGGCTGCAACATGGAATTATTAGTACCTTATATTGTTTTATCATTGTTGTTCTTGTTACTCCATTGCTTATTCCTCTTTCCGTATCTATTCCGGGTGATTTCCCTCATCTTGCTCATTATCATTATTACCCTTTTTATTATCATTATTATTATTGTCACCTATTTCATTCATCATCTTTTTTTTATGAATCTGTTCAGGTTTATTTATTCACCATGATTTTTATTAGCTTGTCAGTGCTACCATTATATACCGGTATGTACATATATACATGTATTTTTTTTGTTTGGGGGGAGAGTTGGCCCTTGGCGGGTTAAAAAGGGGGCTAAAGGGGGATGTACCGCTGAAGAAAGGTGGGCAGAAAGTGTGCCGACGAAGGGCTGGAGATGTGTGCCGTTGAAGGGCTTAAGGAGGGTGCCGCTGAAGGGCTGAAGAAGGTGTACCGCTGGGGCGATGGTTAGAGAGTGTACCGGTGAAGGGAGAAGAGGATGCGGCGGGGAAGGCACCAGGGAGAGTGTGCCGGCGAAGGTAGAAGAGGGTGTGCCGGGGGAAACTCAAAGTCTGTACGTCGCCTGTTCAAGTCTGCACATTATCGATTGGCTATAACTACGAATCCATACACTGGCTGTTAGCACACCCGAAGTTTGTACGTCCCTCAGCCCAAAGTCTATACATTGACGGGTTACTGCGACACGAAGTCTATACATCGGCTGTTTACTGCACACAAAGTCTATACATCCTTCAGCTCAAAGTCTGTACGTTATCCATTAAAGTCTATACATTGGCCGGCTCAAAGTCTGTACATTGTCCATTAGAGTCTATACATTGGCCAGCTCAAAGTCTATACATTGTCCATTAAAGTCTATACATTGGCTGGCTCAAAGTATGTACATTGTCCGTGAAAGTCTATACATTGTTCCTTGGCTGCAGTTCGAAGTCTATACATTGGCCAGCCCAAAGTCTGTACGTTGGCCAACTCAAAGTCTATACATTGTTCAGCTCAAAGTCTGTACATTGCTGCTTAAAGTCCATACATTGGCCAGCCCCAGAGTCTGTACGTTCTCCATTGATTACAGCTCAAAGTCTATACGTTGGCCATTGGCTGCAGTTCAAAGTCTATACATCCTTCATCTCAAAGTCTGTATATTCTGCTTAAAGTCTATACATTGGCTAGCCCAAAGTCTGTACGTTGGTCAGCTCAAAGCCTATACATTGCTGCTCAAAGTCTATACGTTGGCCAGCTCGAAGTCTATACATTGTCCCTTGGCTGCAGTTCAAAGTCTGTACATTGGCCAGCTCAAAGTCTATACATTGCTGCTCAAAGTCTATACATTGCAGCTCAAAGTCTGTACATTGCAGCTCAAAGTCCATGCATTGGCCAGCCCAAAGCCTGTACGTTGGCCAGCCCAAAGTCTGCACGTTGGCCAACTCAAAGTCTATACATTGTTTATTGGCTGCAGCTCAAAGTCCATACATTGTAGCTCAAAGTCTATACATTGGCCAGCCCAAAGTCTGTACGTTGGCCAGCCCAAAGTCTATACGTTGGCCAGCTCAAAGTCTGTACGTCGGCCAACTCAAAGTCTATACATTGTTCAGCTCAAAGTCTATACATTGTCCCTTGGCTGCAGTTCAAAGTCTGTACATTGGCCAGCCCAAAGTCTGTACGTTGGCCAACTCCAAGTCTATACATTGTTCATTGGCTGCAGCTCAAAGTCTATACATTGCAGCTCAAAGTCTATACATTGTCCCTTAAAGTCTGTACATTGGGTTCCACTTCAGAGAGTGAGAAGAGTGTGCCGCTGAAGGGCTGAGAAGGTGTGTCGTTGAAGGGTTGATAGGGTGTGCCGCTGGAGGGCTGATAGGGTGTACCGGCGAGGAGAAGAATGAGACGGTGGAGGAGTGTGCCGGTGAGGAGCCAAGAAGGTGTGCCGTTGAAGGGCTGATAGGGTGTGCCGCTGGAGGGCTGATAGGGTGTATCGGCGAAGGCTGGAACGGACGTGCCGATGAAAGTCCACTCCTCTGTTACTTGTTTTTAAGGCTTTTCTTTTATTCTTTTCTTTGAGTTTTGCGTAGTTTCATACAAATCTTCCCTCCTTCTTGCACTCTGTTGTTGTACTATTCGTTTGATGGTTTTGTTGTCTTTTGGTATGTATTTCTTATCCTATTCGTTTGTTGCATCCTTTTGCCCTTTTTTTTATGTGTTGTTATTTTCTAACAAAAAATTTGGCAGCATCTCCCCTTGGCCCGAGCGTAAGGGAGATAAGGGAACGCGCCCACATGGAGTGGCGGAACCCGATAACTGGAGGTGGGCGCCCGAGGGCGGCAACACCTTGATAAAACCTCAGAAAACACGGGGAAAACAACGAGCCAGAGACCTCCAAGACTGGACAGGGTGGGCTAGGAGTTAGTCAAGGCGTACCGGCCAAGGACAAGCACAGGGTGTTTGAGGGGTGTACCGGGCTAGGGAGAGGCCAGGCATGCCGCTGAGGCACTAAGGGGGAGGTGTACCGCTGGGGGGGGCTACTATGGGTGTGCCGGCCAAGGTGCCGGAAGGGTGTGCCGCTGGGGGGGGATACTATGGGTGTGCCGGCCAAGGTGCCGGAAGGGTGTGCCGCTGGAGGCATATGGAGGGGTTATGTGTATGCCGGATAGGAGGGCCAAAGGGTGTGCTGGTCAAGGAGCCATGGGTGCACCGGGCTGGGGTATTGGGTTTGGCAGGCTTCAAAGGAAACTTGGCAGGATGGGGAAAGTTCAAAAAGGGACTTTAAGGCAGAGGCATGGGTACACAGAGGAGAGAAGAAGGGCATCTCCCTTTGGGCATATGAGCAAATGTGAGGGCTAGAGGCTCTACGGGGGGACCACGACAGGAGGAGAAGATCGGTGTAAGAAACTGTATCCGCCGAAGGGTAAGAAGGAGATGACCAAACGCACATAGTGATTCAAACCAATGGAGACAAAAAAAAAGGAAACCCAAAGAGGGGTAGTTTTCATTCATGACGAGGAAAGTGCCATAAACGGCCGTATACATTATAGAACATGCCCGAGCTAAGGCTATAGGCAAGGAAGAAAACCAGAGAACGCGACTACAGAGTGGGGAAAAATAAAGAACAGAAGAGGAGGAGGTGTTGGAGATCGAAGCAGGGACAATCGCCCACTGCTCTTTCCCCCACCTTCCCCTGCTACATCGAGCCCTCTCTCTCTCTTACTCTCTCTTCTCGTTGCTTGGGTCGCTGTCGGAAGACTCCACGCTGGAGCCCTCTCCCTTTTTTTCTCTCTTCTTCTTCTTCTCGTCTGCAACTCTCTCTATTCGTCTCTGCCTCTGGGTCTCTTCTCCGTCTATCCGTCCTTTTTTTCTTCTCCGGAATGGGAGGGGATTTATACTCTCAGCAGCGGGAGCCCTCGAGCATAGCAGTCGGAGGCGGGAAGCGGCCGATCATGATGGGGTTTGACTTTCCCCGTCCTAGCTGTCAGGGGAGTAGCCTGCGTGGCCCAACCGTTGGTTGACACCTCGGACAGCTCACTGCGTGCCAAGGATATGTAGGGCATGGGCTTCACGTCGTTCGGCCGTTGAAATGACTTCACGATGTACCGCTGGCGGGCTCAAGAAGCGTGCCGCAGGAGGGCCAAAAGGGCGTGCCGCGGGAGCACCCAATGGGCGTGCCGCTGAAGGCCCAGATGGGCGTGCCACTGGAGCCCTGGGACCGTGCCGCTGAAGCCCAGGGCGGGTGTGCCGTTGGGCGGCCTGGGGGGCGTGCCGCTGCGCGCCTGGGGGGCGTGCCGCGGGAGGCACCCTGGGGGTGTGCCGCTGGGGCTCCCCAGGGTGTGTGCCGCTGGAGACACCCTGGGCGTGTACCGCTGGGGCTCCCCAGGGGGCGTTCCGCTGGAGGCACCCTGGGGGTGTGCCGCTGGGACCCTGGGGGTGTGCCACTGGTGACACCCTGGGGGTGTGCCGCTGGGGCTGACTTGAGCCCATTTTGAGCACGAGTTATTGTTCGTTTGATTTCCTTCGGGGGCCACGGATTGTGAGCTTACCGGGGGTTGGTTTCTCTTGGATGTCATGACTCCGGGGACGGCTTCGCGGTAGTGTGCATATTTGGGGAGTCCGGATGACCAGTCTCTCCGGGGCTTCTTCACTTGGTGCCGTTTACTGGTGCTGGGCCGAGTAGGATATCTGGATGTGCAATTTTTGGTGTCCACAGGCGCCTAACTGGGTCATGACCAACCTTAGGGGCCTTAGGAAAGGGTGTGGTGGGTGTAGGAGAAGAGGGAATGAGAAGTTTCCCTTCATTGGGAGTTCGAGGACTCTCCTGAACCTTGAGAGTTCCAGTGGTGGTGGAGGTGGAACTCTTTCTCGGGGTCACCTTTGGGGGTGCCGGGTACAACTAAATCTTCTTCCCATTGTGAGAGAAGGAACACTAATTGGATCGACCAAATGTAGTAAGGTCTACACCATAGATCCACGGTCGTCCTAGGATGATGCTTCCGACCTTCATAGGCATTACATCACATAAGATCTGTCCTTGGTAGGACTGGAATTGGATAGGAATGACATATGTAGTGGTGACGGGGATAGACGTGTCGTCAACCTAAGTCACGTTGTATGGCCTAGGATGAGGGTGCGTAGGTAGATCTAGACAGGAGACAAAGTCTGAAGAGACTGCATTGATACAGCTCCCGTTGTCAAAGATCACCTTACAGGGTTGAGATTTCACCATGACGTAGGTTTGGAAGATGTTCGATGTCAGTCATCATCCTAGGGGTGTGTTAAGATACAACGAACTACACCTAATCTTCCATGGCTGGAACTCTCGGTAATGTCTCTAACTTGCATGTACTCGACATGTGTGCCATCAAATCCCGCGTCTATTTCCTCAAATTGGGAGATGAGGTCAGGATCGGCCTCATACCTCTCAATATATTCTTCTTCCTGAGGTGGAAGCTCCACAGGTTGGGGGTCAGTGATGACCAAGGCTCGGGTGGGACAATTGGTGGCAACATGCCTTAGGTTATGGCACCTAAAGTAGTGAATTCCCGAGATAGGGAGTGGTTGGGAGGTGCTAGAGATGACTCTCTTTCCCTTGTCATCTCTCCTATCAGTTGGTGGAGTGTACTCCAGCCTAGGCACAATAGCAGGTGCAGGTAAGGGGTTCCTTATGAAAGGAACAGTAGGGGCAATGGCCCGGAGTGGGGTAGCAGTAGGGAGATAGGAAGTGGAGGGACTAGGTCTCTCAGGGTAGCGGATCATAGGGTTTCGGGGCTCAGGTTGGCGGTAGGTGAAAACCCGAAGTGGGACCACCCTTTGAAACCCATCAACATCTCGAGCAACCTGGTAGACGTGCTCGAGGGTGTTAACCTCTCGCAAGAATAGATCCCGCTGAATGCTCTCATGTAGGCCAGCCCTAAACCGTGAGAGGGTGACAGAGGCATCCTCCACGACATGACTCCGAAGGAAGAGTTCATCGAACTTGGCGATGTAGTCGTCTACCGACTTCCTATCTTGGATGAGTTTCTACCATTGGTCTAAAAGATGCTGATGGTAGGAGGGTGGCAGATACTTTTCCCTAAGTTTCTCCTTCATTTATTCCCATGTGTTGATGCGCTCCTCTCGTCTCCTTGCTAGGAGATTTTCAAAGTTACACCAGTAAGTCTTGGCTTGACCTAGGAGCTTCATCTTGGCAAACCTCACCCTTGTGGCAGGGGTCATGCGGTGATGCCAATCAAAGTATTGGTCCATCTCGGTCTCCCAATCAAGATATGTGGCGAGATTTAGGGACCCATAAAAACTAGGAATGTCGATCTTGACGCTCCGTAGGATGATCTCCTCATCGTCATGGTCTCTCCCTCGAGGCACACGATCCTCTTGCTCTCTACCTTGAGGAGCCTGATTCTGGCGATCTTGGTCTCTCTCTTCCCTAGGGTTGGCTACGAGATCTCTGCAACCATTCAACCTTCCTTCCTCTCTCTTCACATGATCCTCTAAGGCTCGGATCCTCTCACCTAGCTCCACTCGTAATTGGCCTATAGATTCTGCAATTTGAGCCATAAGATGTTGCTCTAGCTGGGCTAGCATGGCATCCATGCTATCCTGATTCATGGGTTATTGTAAAGTTAAACTGTGCTCTAGACAGCCCGATGAATTCCTAGACCAACGTGGCATGCACGAGCTTGGACCTAATGATGTAATCCTAGGACCAAAAATTACCAAGGTGTAGACCCAAGTTGTTGGCTAATGTGCAAAGGGTCAATTCCTTTTGCAAAGGGACCGGTCAGGGAGAGTTGCTCGCCCATAGGCGAAATAGTTGTAGAACTACCTTCTGACAATTATGGTGCCCTAATGTGACAGTTCTAGGGCTGAAGGATAGGATCATACAAGCTCTCTCTCTCTCCGTCCACAGCGATGCACTCAGGAGACAGGCTATATGGGTCGGGCTCTCTCTCACTTCGTCGCGCTGTAATTTGAAAAAGATACAAAATGAGCAAGTTTGTGGGAGCACGCACCTAACTAGATTGAAAAGTCTAGTTCTGACCGGAGACGAAGGCGAGTGGGGACATGCGTGTCCGCATGGTGTCGACGAAGCTTGAACGGTTACAACAAATTCACTCCACGCAAGGAGGGTGCAATTATTATAAAATCGCTTAATTTAAAATTTTCCCACGTAGGGGAATAAATTATTTCAGACTTTCTCCACGTAGGGAGACTCATGGTCACTCACACTCCGTAAATTACGGACCGTCTGTCGACGACCATGTGACCCAGGCGCTACTAAGGCCGCCAAAGTGGACTCGGGTGCCACTTTCTTCAAATGGTATTTATATAGAGATATATATAGATACATATATATAATATTAGATATTAGATATATATATATATATTTAACACTCCATTTTTTTCAATTTTTCAAACTTTTCTTGTGCGTGGCTCACGCAAATGGCCTTGAGTCAACAAAGCAGGCGGGGTGGGCAGTCAACCTGGGCTGGCGGGCCAGCTGGCGAGGGCGGCATGCGGGCGTGGGTGGGCACCGACGCGGGCGCTGATGTTGACACCTAAAATATGTCAGAAGAGATCATAGCAGATTCATAGTTCTGAAGATCAGTCGAGGGCACAGCTCACGTACCATCCCTGGGAGATCTGAGAGTCTGAATAGAAGAAACCCACTACCCCTATCATGTTGTTCGACTAAAGCCGTCTTTGGCTAGGTCGCTGTCCAGTACTGCTGTCATTCAGATAGTCAGGCTGATAAAACTATACCAACATTCAGGCAACCATCCGCCTGCTGAAACAGATGTTCAGACATCTCTGATTCTCCGAAGAAGGGATGCACAATGCCTCGCACGTGTTGTGAATGCAAGGTGCAAACAAGCCCCACGGAGTCTTAATATACATATGCCAAAGCCCCACTATCGAAAGGAGTCCGCCAAGTGGATCCTGGACCGGATGGGCCGAATGACAAGAGAATGGGCCAAGCCCAAATATGAGACGGGACGCGTCGATGACTGTCACGCCGGGAGGATGATCCTGGCGCGTCAGGAAGTGCATGCCGAAAGGATGAGGGCCTGGCCTCTATAAGAGGCCTGCCCTTCGAACAGAAAAGAGGAGGCGAACAGAAAAAAAAAGAGAGGACGGAAGAAAAAGAAGGAAGCAGAAGGAAGAGGGTGCTTAGCCATCAAAAGGAAAGGGGAGAGCTCGAGCGCCCTTCGTAGAAGCTGAGGAAAGAGAGAGGAGTTTGAGGAGAGAATCCAGGTGTGAGGGCCGTGCAACTGCAACTTCTTTGCTCTCTCTTTCTTGATGGGGCATCAAAGGCGATTTCCATACACGGGTGAAGTGTATTTGTGTGTTATGGCTTGTATAAGATTGTAATTGTGTAATTTCTTTCTTTTGGGCTCCTTGTAAGGCTTATATCAAGCCAATGGGCCATTTGTTATGTCAAAGTCCATTACTAGGTTACCTTAGTAGAGTCCATTAGGAGTGATTATCATATTGGACCTTAAGCCACCCTTATGGACCATAAGAGCCATTTAAGGCCCAATTGGGCCACTCCCTCTCATGGGCTATCTAGATGGGAGAACCCATGGACCAAGCATGGGTGTGGATTGGGTTGGCTGGCCTTGGACCAGCCTAGGCCCAAGAGAGGCCCATGAAGGGGGCGCCCCCTCTTTTGGCCTTATTAGGCTAGTTAGGTGGTGTTTGAATGGATCTAGTCCAAGGTTGAATAAGTATGGTCAAATTAGATTAAAACTAATGTATTAAATGTGTGATTCACATTGTATCCCAGCCCTTCAATCCTAACCCCTAGATCCAAGGGTTGAGGTTGAGTTTGGTTGGCATCCTATATAAGGTTGTATTTTTCATATTGAATGAATTAATGAAGAGAAAAAAGGCATTTGCCCCCAATTGGATCTTGCACCCCTCCCCTCTCTCTCCCTGGTTCCTCCACCTCCAGCCCCCTTTCTAGAGTGTAATCCCTTCCCCCTTGATCCCCTCCAGCATCTGAAGCAACTCCGGTGATCGCCGCCGCCATCGTCTCGCCGCCGACGCGTCGTCGCCAACGGTTTCGGTGTTCTGTCCACTCAGGATAGACCCTTCTTCTCCGAATTCCTGCTATCACTCCCTTCGTCTTATGAAGCTCAAAATTTCAGAGTTGGTTCCCCTCTAGAACCCTTATCCCCACAAAAAAAATCACGTCAAAATTCATCTTTTAGCTATTTTTTGATTTTCGTCCAAGTCCAAGTTCCAGATCTGTCCTGGTTCTGTTTACTGTTCATCAGCTCTGAGTTTACCCCATTCGAACCACCTTTTGATTTTTTTTGGGTCGGCCAAATTTATTGGGAGTTCTGTCCACATATATCTACCACCAGGAATTTTATTAAGTTTTGGTAAGGTCTTTAGGTATTTTTCAAATTTCGTCCAAGTTCCCAAGAACAGTCTGCCCACAGTTTCCCAGATCCGACCCAGGTCTAGTAAAAAAACCCCAGAAAATCCATTTCGTCTCCAATCAGAAAACCAAAAATAGTCCCGGATTCCTCTCTCCGAGACCTTAAACTTTACGGAAGAAATTATTTCAAGATTCGGAGGTCTTCTTTCCGGTCAACGTCGATCTTCAGAGAAGTCAGAACCTGCCCCTGCAGTTCTGGCCAGATTCCAGCAAGCTTGTAAAATACATGATCAGAAATACAAATCTGATTATTTTTTTTGAAGACCCCTACATCGAAGTATTCTGAGTCAGCTTTCCAACGGCGCTAACCTCGTCGCATTCCGACGACGGGGCTGATCGCAGCAGCAGTTTTCTCCGAGTCGCGCGCCTGCAAACAGAAATTTCAGGTTCGTGACCGAGTTCCCGCGAGCGTCGTCCGAGGGCCGCCCGGCGTCCGGCGGTCGTTCCAGCAGCTCGCCATCCCAGGGGTACGCTTTCCAGGTGTCTTCACCACAGAGGAGTCATCAGGCCCCACACGACCCCTCCGGTCAATACGTGGGCCCCCACTAGCACGAGTACGCGTGAAGCCGAAGCATTGCCCGAAACCGCCCGTCAACCCGAACTTGGTCCTCCCGGGCCCACTTGTGTCGCCCTTTACCTCCCTGCGTGGAGTGAGCTTATTTGTACTGCTGTAAACATAATGTACTAAGTTCCCGGGAGTACGAGCTTTGGCCGGGTGCCATCTTCGCCACGCCGAGAGCGTGGAGGTATCGCCTTCACCCTTACATTTGGCATTAGCTTAATTCTTTATATGCTTTATATGCCGCTGCTAGAGAGCATGTGTAGGGATACCTAGCTCACCTTCAATTTATAATATCACTGCTGCGAGAGAGAGCGAAGCCATCCCGTGACCCGATCCGGGCGCAAAAGAGAGCCGACCACCCTAGCTCACAGTCGGTTTCTCAACCGCGCACATCCGACGCTTCCCTCGTCAAGGGACGATCGCGAGCTTGTCGTGTCCGTGGTCCCATCCCGCATCATTTCTCTTCTCCGTCTGTCTGAGTATTCCTCTG
Organism: Amorphophallus konjac; assembly: GCA_022559845.1. Taxonomy (NCBI): domain Eukaryota; kingdom Viridiplantae; phylum Streptophyta; class Magnoliopsida; order Alismatales; family Araceae; genus Amorphophallus; species Amorphophallus konjac. The sequence continues at coordinate 73,125 of JAHNEJ010001888.1, read as the reverse complement.
TTGTTTTTCCTTTCGCTTACGAGCATCTTTGCTTTAGTAGCATCGAATGCTAATGTAACCCTGTTTACAGGGATGAAGTTTGGATTTCTTTTCCTTTTGGGTTAGATTTCTTTCTCTTAAATCGCATATGTGTAAGCCATTTGGCTGAAGTAGTTAATAAAAAGAATGGAATGAGTTCTGATATGCTGGATCATTCTCTTCCGCTTCCCTCTGTATCCGAGGTGTTGATCTATATACGGCTATCGCCAGCTGCAAATGTCTTATGTTTAATTTCTGTTATCTGTTGAGGCTTCTTTGCCATCGTTCTTCATCACTACCCCAGCCACATTTCGAGGGCCTGAGACAGTCTATCTCATGGCTCCTCGTATGTGGAATGGAGAGGAATATCTTCGGGGGTTCTGGTTCATGGCTCTGCTCCTAGTGAGGCCCCAGAAGAGAGTTCGTCTCCCCCTCGAAGTCATCTCTCCGATCATCCAAAACTGTCGAGATTGGTGAACAAACCCCTTTCATTCAAGCTACAGGAACCCTGTTTTAGAACCTCTTCAAAACCTCTTCTGAGAGTCTCCCGGCGCAGGCACCTCCCGGCGCGAGTTTCACACCGAGGGCTTGCCACGCCGGTTGGGTTTCCCCATCGCGCCGAGAGCCCATCCCGTTGCTGTGCCGAAGCTTATCCCTCTGCTCCACATCGATACCTTCACATCTTCTGAACGTCTTGATGCCATTCCCTGGATACCTTGAGGCAGTCGAGCCATGCAGACCTTGCCTACTATACCATGTCCCACGGGCATGCATTGTTTTCTTCTCTGGCCTCACAGGAGCTATATTAAAGGGTGCAATCCCCCCACATTCTATAACCCATTAAGTCATGGAGCCCTGCCAGTGCAGGCTCTCCGATGACTGCACCGGGGATATCACAACATAAGGGACAAGGTCCCACAAGATCTGGGTCCCTTTATTTCGGGCTACGCCCGGCTTTCATTTCGGTTTCTACTCCGGCACTCGTGAGTAGATAGCCCATTATATTCTCTTGGCACACTCCCAAAATAAGGGGAGATGCTGTCAAAATTTGCCCAGAGCTTTACTCTATCATACGGCATGACGTTTCAATGGAATCGCGCATTTAACCCCTTAATTACATGACAAGAGCGTGAGCTATATCATCTCATGGCATCTTGCCATCACAGGGTATATACCACGTAATTGGCGATCTCCTTGGACCCCCTTTGTGAGTGGAACCACCCTCATCCTCCATTCTCATCCATTCATCACCCTGAAGTCCCCATTGAACGAAGAAACCTTCATAATACCCTCTTTTAAAAATCAATAAACCCCTCCCGACGGCACAATTCTCCCGGCGCCAAAGCCTCCCGGCGCCACTGCCTCCCGGCGCCAAACTAGCGCCAGGTGGGGGGGGGGGGGGGGGGGTCGCCGAGACCAGCGTGCGCCGGGTGTTGGCGCGCCGACGCCTACACCAGCCGGTTGTGCCGATTGCCCCTTACCTTTTCATGGCGCCGGGAGCATGCCGTGCCGTTTGGTCATCGCGCCGACTCCAGTGCCGTGCCATTTCACCTCAATGATAGTTATCATCTGAGTGTCTGATGCCTTCCCCACTTCATCAAACCCAAACATAACCTAAATTCAATATTCCATCACGATCAACCTTCGGGCCAGTCTTCATTACCTTATGAGGGAACTATGGTTCTTCATTCAGGTCCATGGGAGATATATTAATGAGGAGGGTTTCACCCCCACATCATACCGAATACGACGTTTCTTATGTCACCCCGCTGACCCTCGGAGTTCTGCCACCGCATGTCCTCCAATGGTTCTTCGAGGGGAATATTAGTGAACGGCGCAATGGTGCACACTGTCCCGTTATATTTGGATCCTTCTCGGACCCAGGGCTACGCCCGATTCTCTTTTGGTTTTCATTCCGGCTCTCCGTGGATGGATGTCCTATATTCCCATTTGGCATAGTCCAAAGGGAGGGGGCATGCTGCCAAATTTGTGCTATAACATCGTTATTACACCTCGCATATCACGATTCCTCGTGCATGTCTGCATTGACCCTCGGGTATATTAAATGGTGTTGACAGAAGGTCAGGTTATGCCCAACCAGATGTCTCCGCTATGCGCGATGGTGGTCTTCAGACCTACGTCCTCCGCCACGTACCAAGGGTCCATAATTCGATGAATTATGCATCCCCTGTATGATAAACAAATGCATCCTGCATGCCTTCGTCATGATCACCATGTAGCTCTTTTCATTCTGGCTTTGACAGCCCGCTATCTCGGTAATTAATCAAAGGTGTTCCCTCCTCGTGGGGGATGTAATTAACGCCATAGCCTTTATGGTATGGCGGACTACTGGTCCCGACCGAACCTCACATTCGCCCGACACGGGTCAGAATGAGCGCACAATAAAATCGTCACTCATGTGACTGGCACGCCCGCGTCGTCAATCGGTCAGTTGACTACCAGTTAGTCAAATGGCTGATCGATACGTGAAATAAGACATGTATACATGTACATATACATATATATATGCATGAGATAAAAAGAGACAAGACGGTCGGATAAAAAAAACCGTCGTAAACAGCTGATGGCTCATTTGTCATATAACTACGGATATCAACATTAGGGTCAGGTATGTTTACCTACCATGTGAAGATCATGGCTCATTTGCCTATCCCATCTATCCTCCACAATTTCTAAGATCGTGGGTCCATATGTTTTAGACATTGCAAGAATCTTCCGCTTTGCAGCTTCAATTTTACTGTACACCAACCCCATGGTTGGTATTCTATCCCCGTCCACACACCTCAATATCTCATACAGTGGCTCTATCACTGAAACTAATATCTTGACTCTGTCACAAAAGTTGGCGATGTTGATAATCCCTTCGACTTCTACTCCTTCACGTGAAGTGGCAAAAGAGGAACTGGGCCAAGTCTAACCCCTAAACATTTGTTTCAATACATCCTTGTGCTTCAGAAGACTCTGCAATGTGATGTAGTTAGTGGTAAATCATGTGATGCTAGGTCTCAACAGTTTGCCACTACAATGTTCTCTCATCCATGCCAATACAAGTGTGTGGTTGTAGATGTCTTTCGTGACCTTCTGTATCACCTCGACCACAGACTTGACTACACGAAGTTGACCAATCTCTTTCAGCATCAGGTCTACATAGTGTGCTCTACAGAGGGTCTAGAAAATGTGTCGTTTGGTCCTCATAAGCCCCTCCCCAGCCTTCTTATAGTTTGAGCCATTATATGTCACCACTTGAACAATGTACTCCTCACTGATCTTGTTCAACACTTGTTTCATCAGTGACAAAATATTGGTAACTGTGTATGAACTGACCCATCCACCGACCTATTAAAGAATACTTGTCTGTCATAATAAACAAGGAAACTGATCAAGCTACTTTTAGTGGTACATGACCATCAATCACACATTAGTGTGGCTCCGTACTTTGACCATTTCTATTTGAAGGAGTCTATATAACTCTTGATCTCAGCAACTTGTTCATCAAGATATATGCCAGCCAACTCTCTCGATGTAGGTGGTTACACGTGTAACCCAAGAACTTGTGCTTCTTAGAATATTGACTTGTAGTAAGGGCGGTTGGCCGCACTGAAAGGTAATCCCATGTGGTGTCACAATTTTACAATAGCCTGTCTGAGTTTTCATTTTGGCCCCTTCTGGCCATATGCATCATCCATCCTTATTTGCTTGCCATGCTCTCGGGATAGTGCACCGGGCTCCATATCTTCAATATTGATTGATTGTGTCCTTTTTATTTGTAAACCCGAGTCAGTAGTGAAGAAACTCCTGATGCCCCGTGGTTGTCGAGTAGTAGATGAACCACCACTGGCTGATGCTCTGGTCCTTACTGTCTCGCGGCTTCAGAGTCTCGTATTCTTTGGATGTGTTACCTCATCTCTACTAAAACGCACTGCCTCACGGAATTGCGCTTCATATAAATTATTTACAATGATATACACGTTAGGCTGGCGAGTACGCGCTTGTTGTTCTTCATCACTGGCTGTCCACATGAATTCATCCTCATCGCTGCCGCCTGCTCTTCCGCTGAGCGTCGCTTCATCCCTTTTCTTCTTCTTTTCCTTTTGTTGCATCTCAACTCTTTTCTCCAGAAGGTGTCTGGTCATTGCAAGTTTCACATCTCTAGGCACATGGGTACAACCAACAACTTCAGAGTATCCCGCACCTACTCCTCCAGCCAAATACTTCTTCAACCGGAACACACCTCCTCCCCTGTGTTCTGTTTTACAGTAATTCCAACGCCAACAACTACGGTTACCATCCAACATAACTTTGTGTGACCATTCAATGTCATTTGGACGTTTCTTGGGAGCCATCAAGTGATTAAATATATCCCCTAAATTTAGGAATTACACATTTATATGCATAAAAAATAATAAAATATAGTATGAAGAGTGAAGTATTCATTCTAAAATAAGACCATCGAATAAAATTTATAAATGTAAATTATATCTAAAATATGAAAATTAATTCTAGAATATCTAAAATAAAAAAATTAAATCTGATACAACTAAATTAAATCTATAATTTGAATCGCCACCGTCACCTCCTCCGCCTTCCCACTGCCCTTCGCCCTCCGAGGGACCCCACTCCCACCCGCCTCCTACCATCCCTGCCGCCCTCCTCTACCCTCCCTCTGGCCTCGATCCCTCCGCCCCCTCCCACGGCCTCCCGGACCCCCTTCACCCTCCCACAGCCGCCCACCGTGCACCGCTGCCTCCTCCGGCCTCCCACTAGCTAGCCTCCCACCGGCCAGATCCAGCCGGTGGGAGGCCGGAGGAGGTGGCAGTGGGCGGTGGGAGGTAGTGGCCGGACCCCCCCCCCCCCTCCACCCTCCCCACGGCCACCGCCTTCCCACTGCCTCCCACCACCCTACCGGACCGCCCTCCCACCTCCACTCTCCCTGCGACCACTGCCTCCCACCGATGTGGCTGGTGGTAGGCCGGAGGAGGCGGCGGTGGGCGGTGGGAGGTAGTGGCCGGACCCCCTCCCCCCTCCCACCTCTCACCGCCTCTCACCTCCCTGCCGGACCGCCTCCCCCTCCACCCTCCCCCTGTCTCCTATCGCCCTGTCGAACCCCTCTCCCACCTCCACCCTCCCCCTCCCCCCTCCCACAGGCCCACCGCCGCCTCCTCTGGCCTCCCACCGGCCAGATCAGCGGTGGGCGGTGGGAGGCGTTGGCCGGACCCCCCTCCCACCTCCACCTTCCCCCCTCCCACCCACACCTCCCACGACCTCCCACTACCCTCCCATGGCTCCTTCGGAGCAATGTGTAGCACCCCGGAAAAAATTTAAATAAAGAATACATGAAAAATAATCATTATTAGTCATGGAAAATTTAGGAGAATTAAAATTTTGATAAAGGAAAAATGAAACTAGTTATTTAGCCTAAACGGTAATAAATGGGCACCAATAAAAGTATAAACAAATGATCGAGAAATAGAAATTTAATATATTCTTTTATCTAATTATGGTTTAAATTAAAGAAATACGACTCCACTATTTAGAAGGAATCTCGTGCCAAAAATATATTTACATACTTATATAAAGACTCTCATGGGATCGAACCCATCTCTGATACCCGAGTCAACGATGTAAAATAAATAAGATATACAAATAAATAAAGTTAAAAGAAATAAAGTATGTATATAAAGTTCTACCAATTAGATAAAATTATTTATTAGTCTACTAAATATAATTAGTGGGCCTTTGCATTAAAACAGTTATACGTAATATATATATATATATTATAACCTAACCCAAATAATACTAAGTTAAATGAGTTTCACTAAAGATTTAAATGTTAAACACATATGCTACCCACTAAGCTCACAACTTACATATACAAGTGTGTAAAGATATAAGGCTCAACATGCAACTTCAAAACCCAACCCATTTAACCCATGATGCCATATATATATACAAAACTCACGTAACAGCTCACCTACACACATATATATAAACCCAACAAAGCAAACCCAAACCATGCGCTACCCGAACCCAAATAACCAACCCAATTTCTCTTGTACCCAACGCAAAGTCACGTGCACATTAAAACCCAACCAACAGATCAAACCACCTAAACCACAAAGCCAACTGACCCAACCCGGATGCATGATCGACCGTGTATGGGGTTAGTATTTAGGGTCTTTACTCTCAGTTACGGTAGGCGACTGTCTTATGGGAAGGGAATTTTCAACGCATGGGAGGTTTTAAAAGCCTTGCTCCCGTTTGTTTACCCCTCTCCATTTTAAAAATCTCTCTCTATAAAGAACCCAACCCATCGGACGTATGCGACCATTTTTGTTGCTGTGTCGAGCGTGCCATCGTCGTCCAGCAGCTGCAACAGTGCCCCTGGTATTCTTTTCCTCCTGCGGTGCGGACGTTCAAGAAGAAGCCGCTTCTTCTTCCTCTTTGTTCATGCTGTTCCTCTTCCTCCTGTGACGTGAAGGAAGCTGCAGAAGCATCTTTTCCTTCCCCCTTCATCATGTTGATCGCAAGAAGGGGAGCCACCTTCTTCCATCTTCTTCCTCCTGTTAATGCAAGCTTCATCCTCTGTTCGCGGTAGAAGAATAGAGTGTCGTTTACACTGCACCCTTCAACAGTTCATCACTCCAATCAATCCTAGCTAGACAATCTCCCAAACCTAACAATTAGTAATAAACAAATCTTGCATGATCTACGTTCTCGTTTAAGTAAAACACATTTAACCCATGATTAAAATTTTATAACCATCTAATCATACATCAAAGATTCTGGATATATATATTTTTGAAACCCACATAATTTTCCCTTAATTTTCATGTATTTAGTTTCAGAAAAAGATTAGTATTTGAAATGAGTTACTGTTCATTGTGTTAACACCTGTACAATCTTTGTCAATTTTTATCTTTTTATCCTGATCCAATAAAATTGTGATATTTCAGAGTTAAGATTCTTAGATTTTTCTCTTATTTATCATGTAATTAGTTTCTATAAAATCTTAATAAATAAAAAATGTCATTATTCATCCATGCAATGAACAGTAACATGCATGTTTGATTAATCACGTTCAACCCCCCCACCTCCAATTCATTATATATATATATATATATCTTGTGATTATCTCTTTGAAATTCTATATCTACTAAACTATATAACATAAAATTATAATAAAATAAAAAATTATATATTTGGAATCCTTATATTATTCTCCTAGTTATCATATATTTTATTTCTCTAAATTTTTATATACAAATAAATGTGTCTTTGAATATATATTTTAAAATTATTCAATTAAATAGATATTGACATGAAATCTTATTAAATAAATTAAGTTAAAAATTATAGAATTAACGTCCCTCCAAATGGACGCTAATTAATGAATGACGCCACTCACAGATATCAATTAAGTTTATTTAATTATAGTTAATTTTAAAATTAACGTCTCTCTTAATGAACGCAAATTCTTTAAATAACACATTCATACATTTAAATAAAAATGTGTTAATCAATCTGCGCCTGGAATGACAGCCCCTATTTGTATTAGCGCCTGCCACACAGGATGCCATTTCTCTGTCCGATTGTTTCACCGTGGTTCAACCCTTCACCGTGGGTATCGCTTGGCACTCTCATCTCAATCCGTAGATGGAGTCCCGGTTTTGATTTATATCGTTTACCTTTAACTCTTCGTGATGATTGAACCCTCCGCTGGACATTCCGTTCCTCCGGACTGGTGATTTCATCATAGAGACCTCCGTAAGTCTACGCTAGCCTTGGATTCCCTCAAGGCAGCCGAGCTGGTTGTACCCTAAAAATTCTTTACCCCAATTTACAATCATGCCCCTCTGAAGAAAACATGACGATCTGGCCCTCAAATAGTGTTGTTTCTGGCATTTTTGAGAAAATGTTACTTTCTGGAATTTGCGTCCAGTATAGCGAACGCTATTCATGAATAGCGCCCATGATGAAGGACGCTATTTCTTCGTACCTTGAACCTTAATTCTAGAATTAGCACCCATTGCTATAGACGCTAACTCTAATCTGCGGCTCCCGCAGTGGACGCCAATTTCTCAGGTTTCTCGAATTATCTCGATTTTGTGTGCCATCTTACTGGACTTGTCAAGGTCTATCTTGAATCTTTGTTCAATGAAATCTGCCCTATTGTTCGTACATGCTTGATCCTTGGAATTCTTGGCCATAAAGTGAAATTAGTCTAGTCAAATGTCAGGGGCTATGGGTCCCAATTAAATGACATTTAAATGCTAGTGTTTTGGGATCTTGATCTGATCCCACGGGCGAGGAAAAGTCCAAACATATACCGGTATTATGATGATCGGGTGTTGGCATTCACCAACTCGGTTAACGGCATTTAGGGGTAATCATAAAGTCGTGAGAACTCCTAAGTGTATGACCAAAGTCTACCTAGTGCTAATCCATGAGGGGCAATCATATATTCGTGAGCACCCCTTAACGTAAGGCCAATCCTTTATAGTACTAGTTACATGAAAGCTCTTGTGATAACGTCGTCATAAAGAGAAGATTGTACTAGTGTCGTTAACCGCTCTCGTGATAATGCTCGTCATAGAGAGAAGATTGTTATTGTTACCTCGTGAATGCTATATCATGAGAAGTACTTGATATCTCGTCGTGAAAGTTCTTGCTATAATCTCTTGTTATCATTGTCTCTACATTTCATACATATGTCTAGCATCTTGCTTACTCGTCCTCATGATTTTTAATTATCATCGCTTGATAGCTATAACTCGTGCCGTTATAATTCTTGATCTGCTTTACTTCTTGCATGACCTGCATGAGCATGATAAATTGTTAATCACTTAAAACTAGCTTGGAGCATGAGATATTAAGTCCTACTGAGCGTTCGCTCACCTAGTTTATTTTCAATGATTTTCAGGTAATGACCTTAGCGATGACGAGACCACATAAGATGGACAAGGGCAAGAGTGAAGAGTGCTTCGGCAACCTAGATGAACCTCGTGGTCTTTATTATTATGTTCCTGTCAAGTCTAGTTAGAGAGTCCATTGTAACTTTTCATTTATTGAGTCTTTCTTTATTTTGGGTCCAAATTGTAATAAATTTATATTTGAAATAAAATTCTATTTTGTTCAATTATATGTGTCAAATTGTATTTTACTCTGATCGACTCGACTGTTTAACTATCACGTTCCGAGCAAACGACACGTTCCGCTGCTATCGGTTCGGGGCGTGACAGAAGGTTGTATCAGAGCTTCGGCTTTCACATCCTTAAGGCATTAAGTCCAAGAGATAGGTTGAGTATCCTTGTCAGTCATCCTATAGGACTTCCGTGAGATTTGGGTAGAGCTATAGGCTAATCAATAAAATTTGTCCGTCTACGCTAGATTAATGTTAAGATATGGGTAATCATTAATTTAAAAACTTATTTTGTAGGCTAGAATGGCAGCTGAGAGAGCTCAGTGGAGAGAGATGCAACACATTGTCCAGGGATTAACACAAGCCTTGCAACAAGTTGCACAAGGTGGAGCACGGCATGGAGCCGGGGATCTGCATAGGAAGTTCCAAAAGATGAATCCTCCGAAGTTTAGTGGGTCTACCGACCCAGATGAAGCAGAGAATTAGGTACAAGAAATAGAGAGGACCTTTAAGGTGATGCAGTGTACCGATGAAGAGAAGGTACTACTAGGGACCTACCAACTAGAGAGGGATGCTCGAGCTTGGTGGGGATATGTGGAAGCAATCTTGCCTAACGAACAAGTAACATGGGTGGAATTCTTAGAACATTTTAATGAGAAATATTTCTCAGAAAGAAATTCGCGAGAAGAAGGCTATGGAATTTGCGGCATTGAAACAACGTAGCTTATCCGTAGCAGACTATGAAGCGAAGTTTTCTAGGTTAGCCCGATATGCACCACACCTAGTTTGTACGGAGAAAATGAGGGCAAGACGATTCATGAACGGTTTGAAGGTGGAGCTCATCCCTCAATTGGCTCCGCTGGAGATTCAAACCTATACGGAGATGGTTAGGAAAGCTCAACTATTAGAAGATGCCATGAATATGATGGAACGAATTAAAGGGAAAGCCGCCAAGAAGGAGTTAGCAAATGGATCCAAGAACAAGGAGCCCATGGATGGCAAAAAGAGGTCCAATGGAGGTAATGGTTTCCGCAAGAACAAGAAATCCCGGAATGATGATCAACCAATTGTTCCGGCCAAGGGAAAATGCGAGCATTGCAAGAAAGGAAGGCACAACCCGGACGAGTGTTGGTACAAACTCGAGAAATGCATCCGATGTGGAAGCAAAGATCATAAAATCGCACATTGTCCACTCTTAAAAGATGAAACACCGCAGACGACAGAAGGTAACTCTATGAACCTATCTCATCCATAATTGCGTGAATCGAAATGCAGTGATCTTAGCACTTAGTATGCTATGAGAATGGACCTAGAATACGTGTTTTAGATTTGGTAATTTTACCTCACTAATTTTGGAAAGAATATCAGTTAAATTTGGGGACCAAATTCTTTTAAGTATGGGAGGGTGTAGCACCCCGGAAAAAATTTAAATAGAGAATACATGAAAAATAATCATTATTAGTCATGGAAAAATTAGGAGAATTAAAATTTTGATAAAGGAAAAATGAAACTAGTTATTTAGCCTCAACGGTAATAAATGGGCACCAATAAAAGTATAAACAAATGATCGAGAAATAGAAATTTAATATATTCTATTATCTAATTATGTAAATTAAATAAAATACGACTCCACTATTTAGAAGGAATCTCGTGCCAAAAATATATTTACATACTTATATAAAGACTCTCATAGGATCGAACCCGACTCTGATACTCGAGTCAACGATGTAAAATAAATAAGATATACAAATAAATAAAGTTAAAGGAAATAAAGTATGTATATAAAGTTCTACCAATTAGATAAAACTATTTATTAGTCTACTAAATATAATTAGTGGGCCTTTGCATTAAAATAGTTATACGTAATATATATATAAATATATTATAACCTAACCCAAATAATACTAAGTTAAATGGGTTTCACTAAAGATTTAAATGTTAAACACATATGCTACCCACTAAGCTCACAACTTACATATACAAGTGTGTAAAGATATAAGGCCCAACATGCAACTTCAAAACCCAACCCATTTAACCCATGAGGCCATATATATATACAAAACTCACGTAACAGCTCACCTACACACACATATATATATATAAACCCAACAAAGCAAACCCAAACCATGCGCTACCCGAACCCAAATAACCAACCCAATTTCTCTTGTACCCAACGCAAAGTCACGTGCACATTAAAACCCAACCAACAGATCAAACCACCTAAACCACAAAGCCAACTAACCCAACCCGGATGCATGATCGACCGTGTATGGGGTTAGTATTTAGGGTCTTTACTCTCAATTACGGCAGGCGACTGTCTTATGGGAAGGGAATTTTCAACGCATGGGAGGTTTTAAAAGCCTTGCTCCCGTTTGTTTACCCCCCTCCATTTTAAAAATCTCTCTCTATAAAGAACCCAACCCATCGGACGTATGCGACCATTTTTGTTGCTGTGTCGAGCGTGCCATCGTCGTCCAGCAGCTGCAACAGTGCCCCTGGTATTCTTTTCCTCCTGCGGTGCGGACGTTCAAGAAGAAGCCGCTTCTTCTTCCTCTTTGTTCATGCTGTTCCTCTTCCTCCTGTGACGTGAAGGAAGCTGCAGAAGCATCTTTTCCTTCCACCTTCATCCTGTTGATCACAAGAAGGGGAGCGATGCGGGACGGACACGGGGGACCAACTCTAAGTGACACGGACCTCGGACTCTAACTGCGGACGCGACCAGCAACATATGAATAGGAGAGACACTTCGGCCCGACACTAAGAGTTCCTATGGGCTATACGTCGCTAACAGAAACGTAAGCTCACTCGTCGTCCCAAGCGAGGGGAAACGTGGATTCGCGCGGTTGAGAAACTGGCAGAGTCAAGGGTGGTCGACTCACTTCTGTGCTCGGATCGAGCCATGGGACGGGTCACTCTCTTGCTCGCAGCGGTGACATGAACTCACGGGCTAGAATCCCAACGCGCTCACTGCGGCATACAACCATATACTAGCTAAGCAAATGAAATGCCAAGGAGTGAAGATCGTTACCTCCACGCTCCCAACGTGGGGAAGACAATCCCGGCCAAATCCGAACTCCCGGTTAAACAAGTTTTACTGCAGTACAAAGTTTTGACCCACTCCACGCAGGGAGGTAACATGTCACATGTGGGGCCCGGGAGTATCGGGAAATGGGTTGACGGGCAGCATCTTGATGTCGCTCCGACGGTGTCGAAACCCGCGTTTAGTGCTATCCGGACGGCCCGATCTGCGGATACGTGGGGCCCACGTGCTCCTCAGTCCTCCGGATCTGACGGAGTGGGTCCCACTGTGATGGTGACCTCTGGTGGCGCACTTCCCTGGATGGCGGCCGGGCTAGAACGCCGGTCGGAGGCCGATCGGCTCCGATCTCCAAGTCTTGGAGTTGCTGCCCACGGATTTGTTACTTCTGTTTTGCAGCGCGCGATCCGGCGAGATCTGCTGATGCGATCACTCCCGACGTCGGATCGATGTACAATAGGTATTGTTGGAAAGCTCTTTCGACGTACTTCGATCTAGGGCCAGAGAAATAAATTTGAATTTCTCGGATCTGGCCTTGATCGATTTTACAAGCTTGTGTTGGACTGGACCCGAAATCTCAGGACTGAAGTGAGTTTTCCTGAGAGTTGGCGCTGACCGTGAAGTAGAATTCCGATTTGGACGTTGAGCTCTTCATAAAAGTTGTATAGGGGAGAGAGAGAAAAATAGAGATAATTTTTATGAAAGGTTTGGTGGAGATTTGGATGGGGAAATGTATTTTATACTGCTGGGTGGTCGGATCTGGATAGTGGCAGGCAGAACTGAGCTGGGATCTAAAGTGAATTTTTAGAAAATATAAACGAGATTCTAAATTCACAAAAAAAAAATTGGACAAGGTATTAGGTGGACAGAACCTCCAATAAAAATATCAAGTTATTTGGGTCACTAGAAGGTGGGTTCATGAATGAACTATTTGGGATTTGAAAATCTGGACAGACTGCAGGCAGATCTGAAGGAAGGTGGAGAACGAAAATGGAAAAATGGTAAATAAAAACTAGAAGCTCCACCAATTTTTATAGGACGTGGTAAAGACCCCTGAAGCTCACCCTGAAAGTTTGGGCTCCAGAAGATCTTGTGGTTGAAAGAAAAAATTTCGGGAAGAAGGGGCTGTCCTGAATGGACAGAACTCCAGTGACTATGGTGGCGGTGCGACGGCGGCACGATGGCTGTGGCGGCGGTGATGTCGATCTCACGAACCGATATAGGAGGCGTCTCACCTCAGAAACACAGCCTTCCCAGCTGCAGAAGGGGGAGATAGGAGAGAGATAGGGGGCAGCCCTTACCTTTGGAACAAAATATCTGAATTTCTTTGCATTAATTATACTCAAAATGAAAATACAAGGTTCTTATAGAAAATACAAAAAGACTAGTTCTATCCCTAGATCTAGGATTGGTGAGGGGTAAAAGAAGGAGTCCATAATTTATTTCTCCCATGTGGTTTGGAATAAATAAAATAAGATTTTAATCCTAATAAACTATATTATACATGAGGCACCCCCTTGACTTATGTGTTCCAAATTTTGAATTTTGTTACCCTTTGTCCCCCCTTGGTCCAGCCCTTCTAGAAGCCCACCTTGGACGGTTAACTGACCCCACATGGGCCCAAGAGCTGAGGTGGATCAATGGGAGAAGGGATGGGGGGCCCGCTGGACCCAGGTGGTCCCAAATTACAAATAAACTCCTTTTACATTCCGAATTACAATCTGAATAAAGCCAAATAAACACACATTACACACAAATAAAATCCCAGTAAATATGATAAATACTAAGACTCAAGGGGGAGTCTCCAGACTATCTCCGAGCCAGATGGAAGCCGATGTAGCTCAAGTGGTGCTCCACGTACGGTACCGACGGCTCGCCAGTTCGTGCTTCTCGATCGCTCTGGTGTCCGCACCAGGGAGCCATCTTCTTCCTCCGGTTAATGCAAGCTTCATCCTCTGTTCCCGGTAGAAGAATAGAGTGTCGTTTACACTGCACCCTTCAACAGTTCATCACTCCAATCAATCCTAGGTAGGCAATCTCCCAAGCCTAACTATTAGTAATAAACAAATCTTGCATGATCTACGTTATCGTTTAAGTAAAACACATTTAACCCATGATTAAAATTTTATAACCATCTAATCATACATCAAAGATTCTAGATATATATATTTTTGAAACCCACATAATTTTTTCTTAATTTTCATGTATTTAGTTTTAGAAAAAGATTAGTATTTGAAACGGGTTACTGTTCATGTGGTTAACACCCGTACAATCTTTGTCGATTTTTATCTTTTTATCCCGATGCAATAAAATTATGATATTTCAGAGTTAAGATCTTTAGATTTTTCTCTTATTTATCATATAATTAATTTTTATAAAATCTTAATAAATAAAAAGTGTCACTGTTCATCCATGAAATGAAGTAACATGCATGTTCGATTAATCACATTCAACCCCACCACCGCCAATTCATTATATATATATTTATATATATATCTTGTGATTATCTCTTTGAAATTCTATATCTACTAAATTATATAACATAAAATTGTAAAAAAAATAAAAAAATATATATTTGGAATCCTTATATTTTTATCCTAATTATCATATATTTTATTTCTCTAAATTTATATATATATAAATAAATGTGTCTTTCAGACCTGTGCAGAACGTCTGGGGGGGTGAAGAAAAGATTGAGAGCTTCCCGCCGCTGGTGAACCCTAGAGCTTCCCGCCGCGGGTGAGGCCTCCCGTTGGGGGGGGGCCATGGTGGCCTGGGGGGAGCCCCCGGGGGGGGAGGAGGCTGTCCCGCCGGTTGTCCCGCCTGCTAGCAAGTCTGGGGTTATTAATGGCAGGTCGTTTGCACAGGTTTTGGCGGCGTCTTTGGAGCTTCCAAAGGTGGACATAGAGTTGCACCATCCGTCGTCCACCGACAGGGGGGAGCCGGCCTGTTTCTTTACCAAAGATGAGATAGATGCCTCTCTCCAGCCTTTGTTGTTTGCTGTTGTGGCTAAAACACCGTATGGTCATCCGGCGTTTCCAGAGATTAGGTCACATCTTACTGCTAGATGTGGGTTGAAGGAATCTTTTGTTCTTAGTGCTCTAGACAATCAGCATCTTCTACTGCGGTTCAAAACCCATGATGACTATCTCCGAGTTCTTTTACGTGAAGCCATTCATGTTAAAGGTAAGCTGTTCCGGTTTTTTAAATGGACGCCGCTGTTCCATCCGGAGGAAGAGCCGTCAGTCTGTCCAGTATGGATTGAGCTCCCCAACTTGCCTGTTAACCTCTATCAGAGAAGTTTTCTTATGTCGATTGCGGCGAACGTTGGTCCGGTTCTCCAGGTTGCGCATGCTACGGAGTTACTGATTAACACCAAGGCGGCTAGGGTTTGTGTTGAGTTAGACCTCCTTAAAAGCCGTCTTGATCGTTTGTGGATTGGCATGGGACCGGATTATGGTGGATTCTGGCAAGTTATTCACTACATTAATGCGCCGCTTTATTGCACTGCCTGTAAACGGCTGGGTCATAATACGGATACTTGCAGAATCAACGCCAGGATGGATTCCAGAGTTTTTGGGAAACCTGTTCCTGATAAAACTTGGATCCCGGTTACAAAAGGTAAGGATATAGCTGGGGATGATGTCTCTGATATTCCTCCTGCTCTGCGCCGTGGGAAGGAGGTTATGGTTTTGACGCCTGAGACTTCGGATCCTCACCTTACCGAAGCCGGGGGAACTCATCTTCCCTTTCAGCAGATGACTGTTTTTATGGAAGGAAACACTGAGAAGGACGTTGCTTTGGATACAATAGGAACTTCTTCGAAGGGGAGGCTTTTGAGCTCTCTCTCTGGACCATTAGATGACAGTAATCCTGAGACGGTCGTCGTGCTGGATGCTGAGGGAGAATCTTCGAAGGAGAAGAGCACTCTTATTACTTCCGTGGGTTTGCAACAAGAGGAGGATAGGGCTCGTGCTATGGAACACCAGCCTCCTTTGATGGGAGAGAGTACCCAAGCTGATCGGATGGGTCATGCAACCTCTACTGCTGAAGTGGCAACTTCTGGTGATCAAGGAACATCTACTACATTATCTGGACATCATGCTATGGGAACCACTTCGCGCGCAGCTATGGATAATAGTCTCATGCCAAACCATTCCCTACGCGCTCCCTCATTGGTCAGTGGAGTTGAAGGGGTGGTTACCAGGGCTCGGGCTAGATCGGTGGATGGTAGTGTTTGTCCTCCCCAACATTGATTATGGATTCTGCTTTATTCTGGAACATTAGGGGAGTTGGTAATGGGGCTTCTAGGAGATCTCTTCGTCGGTTGGTTCTGAAACATCATCCTTTGATTGTTGCTATTTGTGAACCGAAGATCCCTTTTTCTAAGGCGCCTTCGGTGGCTAGGCTTTTACATCTGGACCAGTATGCTGGTAATGAGGGGGAAAATTCCAAATTATGGGTATTTTGGCATGCCTCTTTGTCCCTATCGGTGGTTGCCCATTCTGCACAATTTATTACTTTGGGGTATGAGGAGTAATTACTACTCTAAATATCTCACCTGTGTCTATGCTGCTTGCTCTAGAGATTCCAGACGGGACTTATTTGCTGAGCTCGGCTCTTTTGCGGCCTCTGTCACTGTTCCCTGGCTTATTGGAGGGGATTTCAATTGTGTTTCCCACTCCTTTGAAAAGGTTGGTGGGCTACCATCTAACTTTGATGCTATGGCAGATTTCAATACTTTCCTGGGTGGGGCAGGGTTATTTGATGCTGGCTATGTGGGGTCTGCTTTTACTTGGACTAATAATCGCACGGGTGGGGCTAATGTCCGAGCCAGGCTTGATAGAGTTATATACAACCAATCTTGGCATGAGGCGTTCCCTTCAGTCCAAGTTACTCACTTACTGAGGGGGCCTTCAGATCATGCACCTCTTTTTGTATCTGCTATGGATACCACCATGGGGCCGAGCAGGTTCATCTTCCAGGAGATGTGGATTACCAATAAGGATTTTCTGCAGGTTGTCCGGAATGTTTGGGATGAGGCCAACATCACACATCCGAATGCATTTATTAGGCTTCAGCTTAAGCTCAAAGAGACCAAAGCTAAGCTCAAAGTCTGGAATAAGTGTGTGTTTGGAAATGTCACTCAGAATGTGCGTATGGCAGAGGATCAGGTGGACAGATGCCAATCTAGTTTTGATGATGCACCCAATGGCTCTACAAGGATGGCTCTTAATGAGGCCAATGCTCGATCGCGCTTGGTACTACGCCAGGAGGAAATCTTTTGGCGACAAAAGTCTAGAATTGATTGGCTGGATAATGGCGACCGAAACACCTCTTTCTACCATTCTGTGGTACAGGTAAACCGCAGGAGGAATTTCATATCTAGACTGAAAATTGATGATGAATGGTGCTCTGAGCAAGATGTTCTTAAGGTTAAGGTGGCAGAGTTTTACTCATGCCTTCTTTCATCGGCTCCACATTGTGTGGATAATGAAATGCTGAACTGCTTACCAGAGGCTATTACTGAATCTCAAAACCAGTCTCTGTGTGCTGTTCCATCCAGGGAGGAAATTAAGGAGGCTGTTTTCAATCTTAAGGGCTCAAGTGCGCCTGGGCCAGATGGTTTTACTGGTATTTTTTTCCAAACCTGTTGGGATATATTATCTGCTGACATGGTAGAGGCTGTACAAGGTTTCTTCCACGGATATCCATTGCCTCGAGGTATTACTTCCTCTATTATCACCATGGTCCCTAAGGTTAAGGAGCCCACTACCTTGAGTGATTTTCGCCCCATTAGTCTCTGTAATTTTGTCTACAAAATTGTCTCACGCATCATCTGTGATCGTCTGACACCTTTGCTGCCTCATTTCATCTCTGAAGAACAAAGCGCCTTTGTTAAGGGACGCTCCATTCTTGATAATGTATCCCTATCCCGCCAGCTAGTTGCCGATATTAACAGGAAGGTCAGAGGCCATAATGTTATTTTTAAGCTTGACATGGCCAAAGCTTATGATAGGTTGGAATGGGATTTTCTTTTTGCGGTGATGAGAAGATTTGGTTTCAGTAATCGATTCATCTCGTACATAGGTATGCTTGTTGCTAACTGCTGGTTCTCTGTCTCCTTCAATGGATGCCTCACCGGATATTTTAAGTCGTCCAGAGGAATTCGCCAAGGGGATCCGCTGGCACCTATCCTATTCATTATTGCTTCTGAGGCTCTTAATAGAGGACTGAAAGAGTTATATCTTACTGGTACTCTCCAATATTTCCACTCACCGCGTGGCTGCCTGGCGATTTCCCACCTTTTATATGCTGATGATACGATGATATTCACCAATGCGGCTGACAGGAATATTAGACGACTTCTGTGTTTTTTGAAGCGGTACCAAGATAGCTCGGGCCAAGTTGTGAATGCAGGGAAAAGCTATTTTCTACTTTCTTCAAAGGCGCCTGGTAATGTTGCACAAAGGCTCCACCGTCGCACTGGCTACAAGCGACATACAGGAGCTCTTACCTACCTGGGTGTGCCTCTTAAGGCGGGCAAGTTAGTTTCTGCAGATTTTAGGCCTCTCCTTGATAAGATCACTGCGAGGCTCGCTGGATGGCGCACGGCGCTCCTATCCCAGGCTAGAAGAGCTGTGCTGATCAAAGCTGTGCTTAGGAGTATGCCAATTTATTTGGCTTCATCTCTGACTATTCCTGCTACTATCTGTAAGCAGATTGATAAGATCTGTGCTAATTTTTTCTGGTGCAGCAACGTAGGGAATACCAAGAGGCACTGGATTGCTTGGTCGATTGTTCAGAAGCCCAAAGCAGAGGGTGGTTTGGGTTTTCGAAAATTATAAGATACTCAGTTAGCTCTCACTATTAAACAGCTATGGAATATCATGCATGGTAGTTCACTTTGGTCCAGGTATGCTAGACAGCGGTTCCTCACTGTGCACCTTATGGATACTGTTAAGCCTTTCCCTCGTGGCATCTCTAATAGCAGTTTTATCAAAGCAAAAGAAAAGATTCTTACTCATTCTAGATGGATGGTTGGGAGTGGGGCAGGGATTGATTTCCTTCGAGACATCTGGATAGGTGACCGGCCCCTTAAGGATTATTTAACTAATCCTACCTACCTCAATCCTCAACAACGATTTACTGTGCAGGAGGTGTTGCTCAACCCACAACATCTTTTATGGAACGGCCTCTCTCTTCAACCTGCAGACATTCAGGTTCAGCTATCTACTGAGCAGGACCTTTGTTGCTGGACTGGTAGTAGCTCTGGCTTGTTCACCTCCTCCTCTGCATACAAGCTTGCAGCTGCAACGGGTATTCAGCGCTGGGCCTGGCTTAAAATCTGGCATAATACATTTAATCCTAGAGCAGCCATGTTTGTCTGGAAGGTGATACATCGTGCAATTCCAGTGGATTCCAGAATTGGTGATTGTGGTATTCACCTTGCTTCTAAGTGTGAATGTTGCCAATCTGCTAAAATTGAAGATTTAAATCATCTTTTCATTACTAGTGATATTGCTAAGTCCCTTTGGGATTGGATGGCCCCTCTTATCGGCCCAAAGGTTAACATGAGTAGTCAGATTACTATTCGATGCTGGAGCTTTATTGAAGGTACCTCTATGCGCTCTGCTTTTCAATGTGCTGCATTATATACCCTCATGCTGCTTTTATGGGAGATCTGGAAAGCTAGATGTGCAGCTCGCTTTGAAGGTACTATAATCAACATTCAGTTTATTAAACTCCAGATCAAGAATAATCTGGCTGCTGCCTTCAAGAATGTTATTTTCCACCAGCCGCTCAAACATAGTGAAGCTATTGTACTCAGCTCTTTCAATATTCGGCCTAACGTGAAGACCCGTCCACCAATTATTGTGATCTGGAACCATCACAGTTATGGATATTCCCTGAATGTTGATGGTGCGTCCAAAGGAAACCTGGGTCATTGTGGAGGCAGAGGTTTCATTAGGAATATGCAAGGCGAATTTCTCACTGGGTTCTCCTTTTATTATGGCACTGGTCCTAGTTTGCTGGCAGAAGCACGGGCGCTGCATGACGGGCTAAGTCTAGCATTGGAGTTGGGTTACAATATTTCCACTGTTATGTCTGATTGTGATTCCCTGGTGCAGGCGATACACAAGGATGAAGTGCCACACTGGTCCATTTATCCCTGGTGGAGGGGGATTAAACATATGATGCAGCTCCTCGATTGCAGAATTAAGCATGTCTATCGTGAAGGTAACTCAGTGGCTGATGTTTTGGCCAAAGCTGCCTGTGACCCCACTATCAGAAGGGTTTTTTACAATGCTAAGGACCTTCCCTGTAATGCTAGAGGAGCTGTCTTGGTGGATAAATTAGGGCTACCCAGCTTCCGGCATGTGTCTTAGCCTCTGATATACATCTATGGTTCGCACGGAGCTCTTATGCCAATCGGATAATGCACAGACTGATAGAGGAAGCAACAGATATGCACGGGGGTTCTCTCACCGTTTGGACTTGCACGAACCTAGCCCTTCGGAGTCCCAGGGGGTGGCTTGGTTATGCACGGGGTGGAATGCACGAGCTACTCTCTCAGCCGATGTTTATGCACGGACCTGGAACGCATGGACGCGTTAGCCAGATGCACGAGGTCACGTTCAGCTTGGACCTTCTGTGGAAACCTTTTGGGCTGCACAGACAAGGACCTGCAGCTTCTTCTGAATTGGCACGGACTTGTTCCATGGATTCTGGAGTATGCACGGACCAGATGGGGTTGCCTGTACCTGCACGATGCGGTGGAATGCACGTGTTAGAGGTGGCACTACACCAACCTGTGCATTCGGCCACTTATATTTGCATTGATGCATGATTATTTAGCTCTTCATGTTTAGGTTTCCTATCCTTTCATTGTATTTACGAGCCGGGGCTCTTTGTGTACATACATTTATTTGAAATATTAATAAAATTTAGCATCTAATGGTTAGGAGGTGGAGTGAGAACATGCCCTTCCTTTGGAATGGGGGTGCACTCTCCCTTTGATCTATTAGATGACTGTGCTTATTAAAATAAATAAATAAATGTGTCTTTGAATATATATTTTAAAATTATTCAATTAAATAGATATTGACATGAAATCTTGTTAAATAAATTAAGTTAAAAATTATAGAATTAACGTCCCTCCAAGTGGACGCTAATTAATGAATGACGTCACTCACAGGTATCAATTAAGTTTATTTAATTATAGTTAATTTTAGAATTAGCGTCTCTCTTAATGGACGTAAATTCTTTAAATAACACATTCATACATTTAAATAAAAATGTGTTAATCAATCTGCGCCTGGAATGACAGCCGCTATTTGTATTAGCGCCTGCCACATAGGACGCCATTTCTCTGTCCGATTGTTTCACCGTGGTTCAACCCTTCACCATGGGTATCGCTTGGCACTCTCATCTCAATCCGTAGATGGAGTCCCGGTTTTGATTTATATCGTTTACCCTTAACTCTTCGTGATGATTGAACCCTCCGCTGGACATTCTGTTCCTCCGGACTGGTGATTTCATCGTAGAGACCTCCGTAAGTCTACGCTAGCCTTAGATTCCCTCAAGGCAGCCGAGCTGGTTGTACCCTAAAAACCATTTACCCTAATTTATAGTCATGCCCCTCCGAAGAAAACATGACGATCTGGCCCTCAAATAGTGTTGTTTCTGGCATTTTTGAGAAAATGTTACTTTCTGGAATTTGCGTCCAGTATAGCGAATGCTATTCATGAATAGCGCCCGTGATGAAGGACGTTATTTCTTCGTACCTTGAACCTTAATTCTAGAATAAGCGCCCATTGCTATGGACGCTAACTCTAATCTGCGGCTCCCGCAGTGGATGCTAATTTCTCAGGTTTCTCGAGTTATCTCGATTTTGTGTGCCATCTTACTGGACTTGTCAAGGTCTATCTTGAATCTTTGTTCAATGAAATCTGCCATATTGTTCGTACATGCTTGATCCTTGGAATTCTTGGCCATTAAAGTGGAATTAGTCTAGTCAAATGTCAGGGGCTATGGGTCCCAATTAAATGACATTTAAATGCTAGTGTTATGGGGTCCCACGGGCGAGGTAAAGTCCAAACATATACCAGTATTATGATGATCGGGTGCTGGCATTCACCAACTCAGTTAACGGTATTTAGGGGTAATCATAAAGTCGTGAGAACTCCTAAGTGTATGACCAAAGTCTACCTAGTGCTAATCCATGAGGGGCAATCATATATTCATGAGCACCCCTTAACGTAAGGCCAATCCTTCATAGTACTAGTTACATGAAAGCTCTTGTGATAACGTCGTCATAAAGAGAAGATTGTACTAGTGTCCTTAACTGCTCTCGTGATAATGCTCGTCATAGAGAGAAGATTGTTATTGTTACCTCGTGAATGCTATATCATGGTAAGTACTTGATATCTCGTCATGAAAGTTCTTGCTATAATCTCTTGTTATCATTGTCTCTACATTTCATACATATGTCTAGCATCTTGCTTACTCGTCCTCATGATTTTTAATTATCATCGCTTGATAGCTATAACTCGTGCCATTATAATTCTCGATCTGCTTTACTTCTTGCATGACCTGCATGAGCATGATAAATTGTTAATCACTTAAAGCTAGCTTGGAACATGAGATATTAAGTCCTACTGAGCGTTCGCTCATCCAGTTTATTTCCAATGATTTTCAGGTAATGACCTTAGCGATGACGAGACCACACAAGATGGGCAAGTGCAAGAGTGAAGAGTGCTTCGGCAACCTAGATGAACCTCGTGGTCTTTATTATTATGTTCTTGTCAAGTCTAGTTAGAGAGTCCATTGTAACTTTTCATTTATTGAGTCTTTCTTTATTTTGGGTCCAAATTGTAATAAACTTATATTTGAAATAAAATTCTATTTTGTTCAATTATATGTGTCAAATTGTATTTTGCTCTGATCGACTCGACTGTTTAACTGTCACGTTCCGCGCAAACGACACGTTCCGCTGCTGTCGGTTCGGGCCGTGACACAGTGGGAGGCGGTGGCCAAACCCCCTCCCACCTCCACCCTCCCATCGCCCCCCTCCTCCCTCCCACGGCCTCCCACCGCCCAAGCCCACCTCCTCCGCCCTCCACTGCCCTCCCACAGCCCCCTACGGCCATCCACCGGCCCGTTCGCCCACCCATCGGCCATCCCGTCCCTCCTCTTCTCTACAAAATAAATAAATAAATACCTCGTTGGAAGCCTCCGATTACCGGTCCCCACCGCCTGCACCGCCCTTGCCGGCCTGCACCACTGCCTGCAATACCGTTGGACGCCGCCCATTGTTGTTGCATTCGACGCCTCCACCCCTACCACCGTCGGCTTTTAACACCCAACTGGCATGAGCTGAGCGGCTCGCACGTACCAGGCCAGTCCCACTTCGAACCTGTCTTGTACGCAGTGGGACGCACAATCCCATGCTATCCAGTGCAACCCGGCCATGTCCCACAGTCCGTCTGTCCTGCTTGCCAGCTGGCACAGTCCCGTACGAGTGGTTCGCTTCGTACCGGACCAGTTTGGAAAAGCCAAGTATGGGGCACTTGAACAAGACTCACAAGAGCGGAGTTGGGAATATCTCGGGGAGCGAAAAATATTAACCTATATTTATATAACATTAATGCAATAACATAACAAAGTTTACGATATGTTTTGTCATAAACTAAACTAATATTAACAATACCCATAAGGTTAACGAGACTTCATGATCTGAAACATTCGGGATGACTATTTTTTGTTTATCAGAGAGAGGATACTAACCCGAGAGTAAGTTAGTCATTCTCTATTTTTACTCACACTTCAATTTAGTTAAGCAGGCAGAGGTTTATTCAAAAAAAAAAAAAGTAGACGGTGGTTACCGACGATAGTATAACGGCAAGTATTTGAGATATATCAATGATAGTTTTGATAATAGATCTAAATGAGAAATTTATTTGACAATACTGATATTTATAAGAGTATATGCACAAAAAACCCTAACGTATAGAGAAGCTTTAGGCTCAACCTAAAATCTTAGGTGGGGCCCCTGCAACTACACTCGAACATAGATCATTACGAGTTCGTGGGCTAAATCCCTCCTTTTACATAACACAGGAAGTGAGACTTGAACCTATGATACCCCAAATAAAAGAGAGATGAAGTGCCAAGTGAACTAGACTTGTTGGGGGAGTCTTGCCACGTGTCAATGCAAATGCAAATGTTAGTGGATATACGCACAACAGACTCAACTCTGAGGTGCAAATATATGTGAGCTGAACGGTACGAACAGAGCCATAAAATTTTGTAATGTACCGAAATTGAATTCTCCAACTAAATTCCAAGATTAAGAGTAGAATGACTCACATATCCTAGATTTTATCTAAGTTGCTACAAAGTTATTCTGAACGAGTGGAAGGACTCCCCAACATCCGAAAGTACTGCTGCCCCCACCACAGACGGACATCACCGCCCCCCCGCACCCCCCTGATTTTCTACTTGAGTCTCTCTCTTGAAGCCACTCGGGAGACCATGAACAACCCAATCAGGAAGCAGTTCCATCAGCGAAACACTTGGCTTGGCGAGTTTGATCATATGTTCTTGTTCTATTCTCTGATGCTCCGCTAATTCCAAACCCAGGGAATCCAATAATTTTACCGCTACTCCTGCTCTGTGGATGGAGTCATCCTTGTTGTCATTCTCAAGAATAAGGTTCGACCTTACAGCTCATATAAGGAAAACGAAATCTGGACTAACGGATGCTGCTGCAGTGTAAGGGGGGGGGGGGGGGGGGGTTGTGATGGAATTTATGTGGTGAGGTTGGGTTGGGGATGGCTTCTCCTCTACTGCAAGCATCCTTTTTCCTGGGAGGCAGGTACAGGGAAGCATGCATAACCTTTTCTGGCCCCCATGTGGCACAGGAGTAGGCTGCCTTCCTCTTTTGCCTTTCAAAAGGATGCATTTGGGGAAACTGGGTACGGACGAGGACCACAACAAAGCTAACAGATTGGATGTCTATGTGGGCTAACTCATCAGCCCATTAAGGCCCAATAACAAGCGGTGCATAAGCCGCCTTGGTTACCTGACTATGTCGTGCTCATGCTACACCGCCTGGTAAAAAAAGATTTTTCACACCCCGGGGATGACTGAGGTCCATAACAGTACAGTGTGATATGATATTAGACAGTTAAAAAAAATAAAAAGGTAAAAATCAAACACTTTTAATGGGTCAAAAGTGGTCGGCCAATTACTTATCTATGTTATGTCGAGTAATGCTTAGATTTTTCAGCCAGGGTGTGCATCAAGCAAACTTATTTTCTTTTTTAGAATTTTTTTTGTGACACGAGATCTAAGTCGTCCTAATTTGTGACGCAAGACACACTTCCATATGATGGTAAAAAAAAATTTAAAATAAAAAGAGACGATGCAAGATAAATTGGGTCCAACACTATTCATTGAATCTAATTTTTTTAAGAGTTTTTTTTAAGATCGTCGGATAGAGAGTGTGTCTTATATCACAAGTTATGGTGACTCGAGTCTCACGTCACACAAAAAAATCAAAAAAAATTAAGAGTTGTGTAATTAGGCCCAAGTGTTTTGCACCAAATATTACTCATATTTTGTTTTACATTTTTAAGTCGTCTGATCGGACTGTGTGGACACATTGGATCAACCCCAAGGTCTATTTTTTTTCGTTTGATAAAAAAAAGCAGAAGACCTGTTAAACCGTCTCACGATGCAGCAAACCCAGTAGTGACCATAATATACAAGGATGCTCAGGAATGAGAAGAAATGGGGAGGATCATGTCTACAGTCCGTGGTGCATGTCGAGCAACCAGGTTACGTAAGTGGAGTCCATGCGGTTCCTTCTGATTGCTGCGGTCTCCGCAATCTTTAAACAAAAAAGATTTGTTCATATATTATGTACAGAGAGAAGAATATATATATATATATATGATGAGAATTGAGAAATATAGTTATATCTACGTGGGGCATGTACATAGCAGTTGGCTGGTTGGCATTGCCCCATTTCAGGTTATCGTGTCTATATATACGATGAGCAATACAACGAAGACAGCATCCTCTCCTTCTCTAAATCTATCAGTTGCAAAGACACTTCCAAATGCAGAATGATAGCAAAGAGCATATTTACTAGCGGGTTAGTACCACCATATTGCGGCTCTCTACTGGATGGAAAGGAACCGAAAGTTATGTAATAAAAAACATAGTATCTGATTAAAGGGCATATGCCTTCTAATTTAGCCATCCCGACTCTAATTTCTCACAAATGAAATAGATTAAAAAAAGTGCTCTCAAACGTCTTATTAGACAAAATCAACGTGCACGTACCTTTAGCTAGGTGCTTCATTATTTGCTACGGTGAATTAGACTCTATCGCGATCCCCATGTGTTTTGATGATAATAAAGCCTATTCATGTTGGACTAATCAAATTTGCAAGTGTACGTGCAGAGAACATGTTATTCTTGAAAAATTGTTTAAATGTCAAAATGCACGAAAGTTGATCTTTGATGAAAAATTTAATTAAGTTTCTATTGTGGTTCAAGATGAGAGTTTAAGGTAATGTGTTGTGATAGCTTAGCTCTCAATAACGAGTCTAAGATCATAATTTTTGGATGTATGTGATTCAAGTTATGTTGTTTTCAAGTTGACAGGTTCAAGTGAACAAAATGTCTTAGCAGACAGAACACAAGTTAAAATATTTCAGATCAGGGTGTCGACACCCCTACGGAGATCCCGTGAATCAGTTGCAGATCTGGACGAATTCGTGCGATTTTCTTTGACTATGAGGGTGTCATCACCCCTCCCCTCCCCTACCGGAGCCCCTCCCCTCCCCCAACGGACCCCCCCTCCCCTGGGCGCCTGAGACCCACCCCCATCGGACCCCCCTTCCCACCGGAGACCCAGCCCCACCCCTCCCCACCCCAACGTTCTGATTAACTGGTGGAGTGCTGGCCCTCTGTTGCTGTCGGTCTGCGGCCTTGGTGATGAATTTGTCTAGGAGCCCTCGGCGGACCAGGTCCTCGAGGGAGTCCTTGAGTTGGACGCAGTCTGCGGTGTCATGGCCGTGGTTGCGGTGGTAGTGATAGTACTTTTTTTGATTCCTCGTTTGAGGATCAGATTTCATTCTCTTGGGCCAATGTAGGTATGGCTCCCTATGAATATAAATGTGGATCAACTTGGGAGGGGCGATCAGGGGCATGAAGTGCCTGAAGGAGGCTCCCTCCTTCGACCCGTCCAGATCACGATGCTCTTGATCATGATGCTCGCGTTTGCCTCTGTCATGGTGGGAGAATTTGGCTGATCACTTCCGGTCGGAGTGATCGGCTATGGCCGCTCGACCTAGTGCTATAGTTTTCTCCTCACCACTTGCATGCTTCCGAGCCAAGGCAAAAAGCTCCATCAACGTGGATGGGGACTCGACTCCGAGAGTTCTCCGGAGGATGACATCCCTATAAGCACTAGAAATTACCCCCAAAGAAAAGAGAAGCAAAGAGAGGGAAACACACTCACAAGTGTGGAATGAGGGATAACTAAATACGAGGAAGATGAGAATATAAGTAATAGAAAATAACCGTGATCGCCACCGAGGGTTGGTAATGTAAATAGTAGAGGAAGAACTACTAATCCATGCTATGTACCTTGGAAAAGGGTTTTAGCCAAAAAAAAGATTGATTGCCCACCGACTAGAGAACGCGGTCTTAGTGAAGGCTGCGACTTCTGAACGTGGTGCCTGGGTGAGCCACATTCTTTCACAGAAGATCGGGAGCAGGTTCTCTTCCTCCTCTCTCTTCAACCGGCCAAAGAGAGAGGGCCTCGTGCTTACTTGCTGCCTAAACCTACGTAGCAAGATAAAAAACACAAGGAACATACCCGATTAGCCTTGCAATTAAGCGTAGTATCTATAATTGAAAAGAGAGAAACACATAAAAGGAAGGGACTTTACCTGGGAGGTTGATGATTTTTTAACCCCTCCTTGAGAGCCAGAAAAAGCTAAGTGTGTGTGTGATATTGATGAGTACCCATTTCATTATGATAAATCATTCCAAACACACCATTTCATGTGTACACAATTGATCAATTATGCATAATTTATAGCTAAACTCAACTTCACATAAATTGGGCCTTTCACGTAAATTAATTTAATTTGTGGTTAATCATTCAATAAAAAGGAGTTGAGGGCCATGAGCATTAAATTCTCATCTCATAATTGTAAGCATTCATGGTATAAATGCACAAAGCAATAATTTCTATAGACTTAATTCAAATTTTACATGTGCAGGACACTCCAGGTATTCAATAGAGGGATCAGAGGCAAAACTGTCAACAAACTAGGGCATGGTTGCCCTAGGGCGCCCCCCTATTCCCCTCTCTATCTTTGACCAAGTCAAGTAGTCACCATCTATTTTATAGGAGACAAAGGATAAGGAAATGGATTTTTCTTAATTTATCTTGTAGAGAAAATCTAGGACAGAAAATAAGAGATTCCTCTCCCCATTAAGAAAGAGGCCAAGGGGTGGGGGTCCCCCCTTGCATTGGGGGGGGGGGGGGGTGATGGAATTTATGTGGTGAGGTTGGGTTGGGGATGGCTTCTCCTCTACTGCAAACATCCTTTTTCCTGGGAGGCAAGTACAGGGAAGCATGCATAACCTTTTCTGGCCCCCATGTGGCACAGGAGTAGGCTGCCTTCCTCTTTTGCCTTTCAAAAGGATGCATTTGGGGAAACTGGGTACGGACAGGGACCACAAGAAAGCTAACAGATTGGATGTCCATGTGGGCTAACTCATCAGCCCATTAAGGCCCAATAACAAGCGGTGCATAAGCCGCCTTGGTTACCTGACTATGTCGTGCTCATGCTACACCGCCTGGTAAAAAAAGATTTTTCACACCCCGGGGATGACTGAGGTCCATAACAGTACAGTCTGATCTGATATTAGACAGTTAAAAATAATAAAAAGATAAAAATCAAACACTTTTAATGGGTCAAAAGTGATCAGCCAATTGCTTATCTATGTTCTGTCGAGTAATGTTTAGTGCACACCCGGGCTATTTTTCAGCCAAGGTATGCATCAAGCAAGCTTTTAAAATTTTTTTTTTTTGACATAAGATCCAAGTCATCCTAATTTGTTGCATAAGACACACTCCCATATTACGGTCCAAAAAAATCTAAAATAAAAAGGGCCGATGCAAGATAAATTGGGCCCAACACTATTTTATTGAATCTAATTATTTTAAGAGTTTTTTTAAATCCTTAGATGAGAGTATATCTTATATCACAAGTTAGAGTGATTTGAGTTTCACGTCACAAAAATAAATTTAAAAAAGTTAAATTTGTTTGGTGCACACCTGAGTTGTGTAATTAGACTCGAGTGTTTTGCACCAAATATTACTCATATTTTATTTTACATTTTTTAAGTCGTCTGATCGGACTGTGTGGACACATTGGATCAACCCTTAGGTCTTTTTTTTTCTTTTGATAAAAAAAACAGAGGACCTGTTGAACCGTCTCACGATGCAGCAAACCCAGTAGTGACCATAATATACAAGGATGCTCAGGAATGAGAAGAAATGGGGAGGATCATGTGGGTGGCTCTACAGTCCGTGGTGCATGTCGAGCAACCAGGTTACGTAAGTGGAGTCCATGCGGTTCCTTCTGATTGCTGCGGTCTCCGCAATCTTTAAACAAAAAAGATTTGTTCATATATTATGTACAGAGAGAAGAATAGATATATATATATACATATGATGAGCAACAGTTCTATCTATGTATCTCCCGGATGGAAACCGAAAGTTATGTGATAAAAAACGTAGTATCTGATTGAAGGTCTTATGCATTTCTCAGTTTTCACTTTTCC
Organism: Amorphophallus konjac; assembly: GCA_022559845.1. Lineage (NCBI taxonomy): Eukaryota > Viridiplantae > Streptophyta > Magnoliopsida > Alismatales > Araceae > Amorphophallus > Amorphophallus konjac. The sequence continues at coordinate 43,030 of JAHNEJ010001888.1, read as the reverse complement.
AAATTTTAGCCATCCTGACTCTAATTTCTCACAAATGATTCCACTTGACCTCTTCTTTATTTAGGGATCAAGTTCTTTCCTTGCGAAAGAAATAGATTAAAAAAGTGCTCTCAATCGACTTATTGGACAAAATCAACATGCACCTACCTTTAGCTTGGTGCTTTAGTATTTGCTACGGTGAATTAGACTCTATCGTGATCCCCCCGTGTTTTGACGATAATAAGGTCTATTCATGTTGGACTAATCAAATTTTCAAGTTTACTTGCAGGGAACAGGTTATTCTTGAAAAACTGTTTAAATGTCAAATTGCATGAAAGCTGATCTTTGATAAAATTTTTAATTAAGTTTCTATTGTGATTCAAGATGAGAGTTTAAGGTAATATGTTGTGATAGCTTAGCTCTTAGTAACGAGTCTAAGATCATAATTTTTAGATGTATGTGGTTCAAGTTATGTTATTTTCAAGTTGACAGGTTCAAGTAGACAAAATGTCTGAGCAAACAGAACACAAGTTAAAATATTTCAGATCAGGGTGTCGACACCCCTACGGGGATCCTGTGAATCAGTTGCAGATCTAGACGAATCTGTGCGATTTTCTTTGACGATCAGGGTGTCGTCACCCCTCCCCTCCCCCAGCATACCGCCCTCCCCTGGCCGCCTGAGACCCACCCCCACTAGACCCCCCTTCCCCACCGGAGACCCACCCCACCCCTCCCCTCCCCGGCCTTCTGATTAACTGGTGGAGTGCCGGCCCTCTATTACTGTCGCTCTACAGCCTTGGTGATGAACTTGTCTAGGAGCCCTCGGTAGATCAGGTCCTCAAGGGCGTCCTTGATCAGTTAGATGCAGTCTGCGGTGTCGTGGCTGTGGCCGTGGTTGCGGTGGAAGTGACAGTACTTTTTCTGATTCCTCGTCCGATGATCATATTTCATTCTCTTGGGCCAGTGCAGGTATGGCTCCCTATGAATCTAAATGTGGATCTACTTGGGAGGGGCAGTTAGGGGCGTGAAGTGCCTGAAGGAGGCTCCCTCCCTCGGCCCATCCAGATAACAACGCTCTCAATCACGGCACTCGCTCTTGCGTCTGTCATGGTGGGAGAATTTGGCCGATCACTTCCGGTTGGAGTGATCGGCTTTGGCCGCTCGGCATAGTGCTACAGTTTTCTCCTCGCTGTTGACATGCTTCTGAGCCAAAGCGCAAAGTTCCATCAACATGGATGGGGACTCGACTCCGAAAGTTCTCCAGAGGATGACGTCCCTGTAAGCACTAGAAATTACCCCCAAAGAAAAGAGAAGCAAAGAGAGGGAAACACACACAAGTGTGGAATGAGAGATGCTAACTAAATACGAGGAAGATGAGAATATAAGTACTAGAAAACAACTGTGATCGCCACCAAGGGTTGGTAATGTAAATAGCAATAGGAAGAACTACTAATCCACGCTACGTACCTTGGAAAAGAGTTTCAGCCAGACAAAAGACTAATTGCCCACTGGTTGGAGAACGCAGTCTTAGTGGAGGCTGTGACTTCTGAACGCGGTGTCTGGGTGAGCCACGTTCTTTCACAGAAGACCAGGAGCGGATTCTCTTCCTCCTCTCTCTTCAACCGGCTAAAGAGAGAGGGCCTTGTGCTTACTTGCTGCCTAAACCCGCGTAGCAAGATGAAAAGCACAAGAAAAACACCCGATTAGCCTTGCAATTAAGCGTAGTATCTATAATTGAAAAGAGAGGAACACATAAAAGGAAGGGACTTTACCTGAGAGGTTGGTGATTTTTTAACCCCTCCTTGGGAGCCATAAAAAGCTAAGTGTGTGTGTGTGTGTGTGTGTGTGATATGCAGTGAATAGAGATTATAAAAAAATGAACGATGATATGCTATGCTACGCTAAGAGTTAAGAGAATTAAGAGAAACTAAGAACAATGAAGAAAGGACTTGAATGAAGTAGGAAGGCGAAGATCCCTAGTTGAAGCTTGACCATAGATCGTGGCAGCACTTAGTGGCAAGCTCTAGACGTCCTCCTCTCAACCCTAGAGCAAGGGTCCTATTTATATAGAGGAAAAACCCTAATTCGGCCATAGAAGATAAACTCCAAATTTAAGAGTCCTAAAGCTGCAAAATCTCGAAAGTTGGGTTGGATAATGACCCTAGGGCTTCTAGGACCTTCTTAGGATCGAAACAAAGATTTATCTTTTGTGCAAAGTAGGACTCTAGGGCATCAATGATTGGAGAAGACAGAGTTCGGCCGAAGCAGGACTCTCCTGAGAACACGGTCAGTCAGGGAACCGCAATTAGATGAACATGGTCGATCGACTGACCGCGATCATAGCACATTGACCAGACCGTTAAATTTTGAGAATTTTTGAATTATAGGCCCTATTAGGCTGGAAAATGACATGAAAATGTGTAGCAACTTGATTAAAATACAAAATACAAATATAAATTGTTCTTATAATTATTTCAGAGAATAATATAATGGAAAATTCCCTAAGTTATCAAATAAATTAACTAGCAAGTAAAATAAATTGGAACAAGTCAAATGATATATTGGGCTTCAAATTAGGGTTAAATAGGGCTAGAATTAAGGCCTAATTGGGCTGGTAATGAGTTTAATAAATCCAAAATTAGAATTTCCCCAAAACCCAAATTGTAAATGGATAAAATGGGTAAATCCTAGCCTAATGGGCCTAAAACTGCAATTATACCCTAACCCACTTAGGGGAGGCGATTCTCCCACGAAACCCTAGCCTAATTAGGGCTTAGAGGAAGTGGAGGTGGCACTATTATGGGATAGGATCATATTTTTCAGGGTGAGTTTCTATCCTAACCTAACTAAGGTTTCTAGAGACCAAACCCCCATATGATCAACCCTAAGGCCCCTCTGGCCGATCCTAGTTCATGTGGGGAGAATTTTTGGACATGAGAAGCATGGGCTCGGAGGAGGACAGCGAGGGATTTTGAGGCGATCGAGCATTCCTTGCGTTTCATCTTCTTCCTCTAAGTTCGAAGTAAAGCTAGGTTGTCTCTCAGGCCTAACTTGAATAAAAAGTTTAGATAGATTAAATCGCATGTTTTGATGATCATGAGTCTATTTTGCCCAATTTTTGTAGGCACACATACGTATTTCATGTTTTAAGTATGATGCGTCATGTTACCGCCGAAACACCATTTCTAGTTTTGAACGCGACCCTAATAGAGACAGCATTCCTGAACGCGGATCCCTGATAGACCGTGTTCATTAAAGATTTTATTTTTGTCATTAAACAATTCTATAATGGATCATAGTGTCATGACTGACCACATTAATATGGTCACGACTCTTGTAATGACTGCGCTCTAACAGAGGGTTCCAAAAACCCTAGATCATTTTCTACGTGTGACTTGAGTTAAGATGGTGTCAAAGGGCATGTTTTTGTTTAGATGTCGTCTGAACCCATTATAAAAGAAGTTAATTCCTTAAAGTTCCTCTTATATCCCATGTTCCCCTTTTGATCTCTTGAATTACCCTTACTTTCATGTTGTTCAGCATGATTAAAGGAGTAGCTTCACTACCAGTAACTTATGGAATGTCTCTCCTACTTATTTATAACATCCCCACATGAATTGCAATGTTTGATCGGCGATTTAACGATTAGATAGATTTATATATTGTTTCTATTTGAAGGTCGTGTCACCCCGGTGACATTGATATACCATAATACAATTTTCTGATGTTTTGCCACACCTCAATTCTTGGTGAAGTTAGAACCCTCTGCAGGATACTCCTTCCGTCGAACTGAAACTTCTTCATCAAGGCCTCCGTAAGACTCTGCGAGCCTTAGATTTCTATAAGGACGACGAGCTGGTTGTACCATAAACACCCTAAAAATCCTTAGAATCTTATCCTACTAGTGAAGAACAGGTTCAACTGGTCTTTAGAATGACGGAACGTGGTCCTATCTAAGTTTTATTCTGTCTATTCTGAACGCGGCCGGCCTAGAAATCACATTAAGGTTCTGGTCAGAGAACGTGGATGACCCAGAGATTGCGTTCTCGTTAAACCCCCTGATTTGATTGAGGCCACCGCCCAGACTACGTTAACATGGTCGCGGTGGCTAACCCAACCGTGTTCTGGAACTTTGCCTATCTTTGGCTAACCGATTGCCTATGTTCAACGTGGCTCCATGCCCGACCGTGTCTAGTTTAAACGCGACCTTATGACTGACCGTGTTCAACCTAGTTTCCTCGATATTTGTGTTTTTGCAATGATTGAGTGACTGCAGGTCCCTAGGATCAAGGTTTATCATGCATGACATACTTCCTCGTTACCCTTGACCCATTTGGGGCAATATTGAGATTTTCATACTTCAAAGCTTGACCTTATTGAATTCCTTTATGAATTCTTACCTCGTACCGAAGTTTGGTTCCTTGATTACATAAACTTGATTATTGGAACTCCATTTGGCCATAGTAAAAATGATTGTCTAGAAAATTATTGAATGGGACTTCGATCCAACAACCCCAATACCTACGCACATAGGGCCTAGTTTGGTCCTAGGAGGAGCACCCGAAATACTCATAACTGTGGGAGTACATGACTTGTGGTGTGGCATTGACTCAAAATGAAATGCAAGATTGATCTGGATAATTCATTGTTAAATGATTGACTGTGATTGTTATTTGATTCAATGAATGGCCAACCTCATTATGTTGAATGATGTTCATTGGAAATGACTGTACGAATATCATTATCTTTGATCATTGCTCATTAGAGACAGATATTCCAACTCTGTTAATGGAATATTGTTCATTGAAAAGTGTTATACCAATCTTGATATCTTATATCTGGTTCATTGATATTGCCGTATCTTATTGTTATCCTTCATACGTCTCGTTATTTCTTTGTCCATTGTAGTCCCTGAAATATTGAACCACATTTCTATTGCCCATGTTACTCATTGCATATTTAGTGACCCATGATTAGTAAAAATGATATTGAACATACTAATTACTTAAACTTTGCCTAGTACAAGAGAAGTAATTCCTACTAAGCGTTGGCTCATCTAGTGTTCTTAAATATTTTTCAGGTGATTCGGATGAAGAACCGCAAACTGATGGGGAGGGTCAGGAGTGATCGAGGGCCGCCCAACGTAGAAGAGCTAGAGTCCTTGGAGTCTAGAGTCATTTAAGAATTGATAAGTCCATAAGTTGTAATGAAGTATATAAGTTGTCTGGAGTTAGAGAAAGAAATGATGTACTTGAGTCCTTTGATGTTAGGTTTTTATCTTATGTAAACATTTGAGAATTTTGGTTTATTAATATTGATGGTACTTCTGTGTTGTAGATATTTTGTGAATTATTGCTCTAATTGATTGATTATAACTCTTGTGCTCTGTGTTCCGCATCAGGGTGTGACAAAATGGGTTCAACACTTGCCAAAAAATGGCCTAGTAGCAATAATCAAATTGGGACATCAATATAATGGGTAAGAGAATGGCCCAACTTGTAGGTGAAAAATGATTGTCTACAGATGTCCCTCCTTGATATCCGTTTTGCAAGGGAGTAAGCGGAGACGGAGCGGAGGCGACATGGAATATGAAGATGAAGTGAAGGCGAAGCGAAGTGAACTGAAAAGTAGGTATCAAGGCAAAAGACACCTATTACAACCGACAAGCGATGAAAATAATCCAGAAAACTCCGAACTAACCATGAGGGCAGGTTAGCCTAGATGATACATGTCTGGAAAGGAGTTAATTAAAAGAAGATAAAAACACGATTGAACTCATTAGTGGACTTCTCGCGAGCGTGCAATTCACAACTAATGAGCGGATCAGTAGGAAGAAACTAAAGCAAATGGAATTGAGAGAGAAGATTCTAGGCAGGGATCATGCTGACCAATAAGACCAATTAGTTGACTCAGAGGATACCTTCAAATTTAGAATAGAATAAGGATCTCTTAACCAATAAATTAAGCGCAATTTATCAAAGTTAAGAGGACATTTATGGCAAGGCATAAGACGTGAATGCTCAAAATGACAAGATGCATGCATGGCTAAAATAAAAGAACTCATTAAAACAAATGCAAAGAAAGAGAAAATAGGAAAAACTCAAGGATAATATTACTAGACTGAATAAACCAGGGCCAAGAATCTTCTCACAATCACAGCATGCGAGATAGAGTCTATCGTCCCCTAACTTAGTCAACCTAATGATCAATTCAGTGATTAACTGTATTCCCCTAGATCATCATCATTTTTATTGAAGGGGAACATTAGATCCCAGAACATATGGAAAACCATTCGATCCTTGAGATAATATAATAGAGTAAATTAACATATAATAATATGCAGAGGAGTAGGGATGGGGATACTTACCTGACTTACCTGTGCAAGTGACGCTTTGATTTTTTCTTTTTTTCTCTAATTTTTTTCTTGACAAAGCATAACATAACACAATACAAGCAATGGACTTAAACGACACAGACTAGAAACACACATAATACGTGACACCAACTGAGAGACCCGAAACACAAAACATAGTGACTCGACCAACTGGACATAACACGGTCTCCAGTGGCACTACAACCATATGAAACGCAATCCTAGGGGTAACCGTGACAAAATCCAATGCTACATATCAAATGCTTTCAACACCCATTTGCTTCCCTTTTCTCTTCCAGGCGAGAGAAAGCTCCAACACCCCATCTCCATCTCTATGGCTCCGAAGGGGGCAAGAGAGAAGCACTTATCATGGCAAGTGGCATGTTGTGGAACATGCAGCGATGATGGATGCTGTGGTGAGAAGAGAAGAAGAGGAACAGAGGGAGGAAGCTCTGGTGAGAGAGGGAGAAGCAATGGCGGCGGCATCGGTGGTAGAGGGCGCGAAGGCAGCTGCAGCACTGGCGGATGAAGGAGCAGAGGTGGAGGAGGCCGGAGAGGAAGCGGCAACGGCTGAAGAGGAGGTTGACGCTGGAGGAGGCCACCGTGCACCCAAGGTGAGATCCAAAACCCTGAAAAATTTGAATTTTAATCCATAAAATGTTGGTAGTAGGGGAGAAGAAGCTCCCTCGTGCCTCGGGGCACAGATTGTAGGGTGAAAATGCCCCTGGACAATGCTCTAAGGATAGGGCTCACCGCCCATGGGTGCGCTGGAGAATGCGGTTGCCACAGGCGTCGCGTTCATATGAACGAGGTGCCTCGGCCAACCGCATCTAGACCACTTGAAGCTCCAACATCTCTTAACCTTTCTTTCTACCTAACTTGTAAGGTTAGATATATTTCTTCTCCAAGAGGCTAAAACATTACGCAGGGAGCCACCTGAACACGAATCTCATGGATGCTAGTCTTGGTAGTATATCTTGCATTACCAGAATTCCAGTGAGCTAGGCTAGATAGAATGGGATTTGGGGAATTATTGGCCATGGATGTCCTACGCATTGATGTTGCTTTTGTGCAAGCACTAAAGACTAGATGGGATGACAAGAGTATGGCATTCATGTTCCCGTGGGGCCACATGATCCCCACCCTGGAGGACATGGTACGTATTACAGGGTTATGAGTGCATGGGGTGACCATGAGCAGATTCACCTACGATGATTATAGAGAGATGGTCTAGAGATTGATAGGGCTGAGGATAGAAGGAGTGGGGCGGTCCTCCTTGATCTCGAGGATGAGGTTACAGTAGAGCTTAGGGTTGAGGGACATAGGAGTAAGGGTAGGGGAGACCTTAGAGCAACACTTGCAGAGATTAGTAGATCGGGCAAGAGAGACAGTTTCAGCAGCACCGAGATCAGGAGGAGATAGGATCCTCAGACGCTTCCTGATCCTCATGATCGGGAGGCTACTCTTAGGCTCACGAGGGGATGCAGTGAGTTGCCATCACCTGCCCCTACTAGAGGATTTGGACCGGGTGGGTGACTATGTGTGGGGAGCAGCAATGCTAGCCCACTTGTTCAACAGTTTGAGCATCTTGGACGGCCAGACTTCTCTTAAGGTAAGCTCTAACCCTTAACCTTGATGTTCAATTTGCTCTTATATTATTATCATGATGTGTACTAATCAGCTTTCTCTCATAGGTTTGGAGTTATGTCTACCTGCCCTCCCTCAAACATGGCATAAAGGTTCACCCCGGCTTGGTTCTTATAGCACGACGGTGGGTGCCAAAGCATGATAGCCATTCCTTAAAGCATTAGATCGCCACCATCCAAGATGATATAGGCACTCTTCCCTATGTAGTGGTAAGCTTAAACTTCAATTTCTCTAAAATTAATTCAATTATGCACATTAACCATCTTTCTTTGTTTCCTTTGCACAGGTGAACTGGACGCCCTATAGGGAGGAGGCCCATGACCAGCCGTGGGTGACAGCTGGCTCTCCCTATTTTGGTAGGGAGATCTGGCTGCATTCGTTGAACACAGTTGAGCCCCTTCACTATAGGCTGATCATGAGGATGTTGGGACTTCGCCAAGCATTGGTGGAGTTCCCCTCCCGATAGACAGTTATTCACCTTGGGCTGAGGTTCAGAGGACTGCATGGGAGAGTGAATTGGAGACTGCGCGTAGCGGAGTAGATCTAGGATTGGGAGCGGCACGGATGCTTAGTGACTGTGAGAGCAGAGTCCGATGAGGACTACTTACGGGCCTTCTCGCGGTGCTACATGAACCAAGTGTTCCGAGGCACCTGCTGACCGGTGAGTTGTTAACAACCCTTACCTCTTGCATTATCGTTGAATTATGTATTAACACATCTCTTCATGCAGTTCGACCCCGAGGGTAGGATTTCGGAGCTCCAGGGGTTACTTTATTCGACTATTGGGCAGCAAGAAGAGCTCTAGTGTACGCTGGACCTGCTGGTAAAAACACTTCACCCTCTGACTCAATATTGGCACTCTGAACTAACCAACTTCCATGATTGCAATGAGGTGAGATGGCATGACGCCAGTCTACCAAAGCTCCATCCACCTCCTCTCAGACACTTGCCGACCGGGCTGAGCTAGATGAGCAGCTTGTTAGAGCATTATCCTAGGCTGAGGCAGCTGAGGCCTCCCTTGCGGAGTGGGTAAGCATCACAACCTCCCTTAACCTTAATTGCATTTGTGGTTAACTGTTAACATTAAGTATAAAATGTAGGAGCGAGATTTGCAGGGGGCCTTGAGCAAGGTCTCAAGGTTGTGGGATGAGGTTGCGAGACTATAGAGCGACCTCGCCGGAGCACGAGATGAGGCGGAGTGTGCAAAGAGGGAGGTTCTTGTACATAAGGCCCACACGGGAGGCCTAAAGAGAGCACTCCAGATTTTGGGCGAGTGACGCCATCACTCACGTAGCAAGGCACGGAGTGGCAGCTCCCTCCGATAGTATCTCACTAGCTCCTCCAGATAGTGGATGAATGAGGAGGAGGAGCGTCGACAGTGGCGCGAGGGGGGTAGCACCACGATGAGTCCTCCAGCCAAGAGATGCCAGGAGGGCATGGGGGAGAGTGGTGAGCAGAAGTAGATGAGATGAGATTTTTTTAAACTCATGATGTACAGACTCTCTTTTGAATGAATATAAGATATGTTTCCTTTTTGCAAATGCATTGGACCAAATGGAGAGAGAGAGAGAGAGAGTGAGGGTGACTCAAACATAAATACACACGACTTGACGTGACCACTTAATTGACTTAGCATAACAGGCAGAAAGAGGCTAGCCACAAACATGGTCATCCTAGCGACTACGTTTGCAATGAATGCGGTCCATCGGGCGACCGCATTCAGACTGAGCAAAATACCCTCTTCGAATTCGAGCCGAACTTGAGACAAACCACCTTACTTTGACTCAAACATGACTCTTAGACTTCCAAACACAATCTAGAGACGATTCCAACCTTCCTAACCCAACTCCTACAAGAATTAGCCCCTTTTAGAGCTATATAAATAGAGAGGAGGGGTCAAAATCATGGGCCACACAAGCCCTTACCTCTAAATTATTCTCCAAAGTGTCAGAGCTACTACATCACCATGAAGAAAAGCCAAGGTGCCAATCAAAGCCAGGATGAGCCCTATGACGGCCCGAAGCGAGCCAAGGCTAGCTTCAGTGAGCTCCAGCGGCTCACAAGTATCCCCAATCACATTAGTACAAGCCCAATGAGAGAGGTAAGTTCAAACAATTAATTCCTTAATTCTAATGAATTCCCTCTTATTCACTCCCTCTTTTTACCTTTTTTAGATTTTGTCGGGCCCACGACGCTATTCCAAGCTTAAATGGCTAGCTCCCATGGTCCAAGCCCTTCCCATAGAGGTAATCTCTTTTTTAAAAGCATGGCATCTCCATAGCTTATTAATGCTAGCCAAAAATCACAAAAAGATTTCCCTTGATTGGCATAGCATTACCACCATCATAGAACTCTGACACCCTCAAACTCACACTTTCCTTTTCCCATCCTTTGAGGCCACAATCTTATTAGAGGAAGTGGAAACCTATCTGGCACTCCCTAGGACCAAACTAGGGGAGGAAGGCCTAATATGCCACACGTAGCTCCTATAGATCTTGGGCTTATATTGGGTGAAATCCTTAGCAATCCAAAGGATATTTGCACAATGATCGGCCCACAACACATCCATCTGATCCCCTTATCACAGTGGGTTGTCTCTCATTATAAAAACCAATGTGGGAAGTTTGAAGCTATAGCGAAAGATACGGCTATATGTCTATGTGGTACCATCCTTTTCCCTACTGTAGACACGCCAAAAATGACGCTATGTTGATCAAATCTCATGTCACTATGATGACGCCCCAAAGTGAACTTCAATATATTCATAATATGAAGTTTTTCTATTTTCTTGTGTGTGGTTTTGATTCATTTTTGTTTTTTGTGATTCACGACCTGAAGAGGGGCGTTATCTAAATAGCGACCTTGTCTAGGGCGTTTTCTCAAGAAAGGACGACTAAATGTTAGGGCGTCAATTCCTGGTATTATCCGGTTTTAAAGTAAATGCAAAATCAATTTAATTATTGGTTAACGTCCTTCCTCAGGGCGTGTTTTAATTTAACGCCTCGATCTTAGGCGTGTTCTCATGATTTTCAAACAAGGAATTGCCAAAATTAAATCCAGGAAGAAACGCCCTGTCTTGGGTCGTGTTTTATGAAACGCCGTGTGGGTAGGTCGTCAAATCAAGAATTGACGCCCTTCGCAAGGTCGTGTTTCACCTTTCGGAGTCCTGCCTTTTTCCATCTTTCCCTCACAGTTCCCTGCCTTGTTTCAACCTCTTGCTCGATGTTAATCCTTTCCCTGGATACTCCTTGCCTGTTCTTATCTTCCCTTGTTTGATCACATCCGATTGGAATCTTATATAAGGAAGCCTGGATCGATCGTCATAAGGTTGAACACCCACATATACAGAGAAAAAAAGATTGCAGGTTCTGTATGAGCAGAGTTTTCTTTCTTCTTCCTGTGCGGTCGTTCCTCTGCATCCTTTTCATAGGAGTTCACTCGTTTCCACTGTTTCCTCTTCTTCCCATCAACATATTCTTCACACGGTTTCCCTTTACTGTCATCAGGGACAGCAGGGTCTTTTATTTCGTTTATTTTGTTTATGAGCATATCATCCTTCGTCCCACCATCAGTCTTTCTTATTGCATTAAGTCCTATCATCATCATTATCGTATCATATCTCCTTCCCTAGCTCTTCTCTAGGGGTTAAAAAAAAAAACAAAAAGAGGTGCGCATGTTGATTTCATTTTTCAACATCATATTCTATATTTGGGATTGATACTACTTGCATTGGCTGATCCCTTTTCGTTTTGCTTTGTTTCATTGTATTTTTTGCAAGGTAATCAAAAGGAGAACCCTTCTCATCGGCCGGCCAATTGAAGAAGGAGGAAGGAACTTCACATCATCCCACGTTCCAATCTTCACCAGGTATTCGCGATCTCTTTTTATTATTATTGAGGTAACCCCTCTGGCGATCACAATCTCCATATTTGCACCACGTGCAAGCTTTTTCTTCCCCTTATTTATGCATTAATCATTATTCTCCCCCTTGTTTTTTTTCACATCATTTATTCTCTTGTGATTTTGTGTGGGATTTATGCCCATCCACAAATTGGCGATCACGGTGGGACCCTTTGTGTTCTTCTTTTATTACCCTTTTCCCTTGGGCACCCGTGTGTGCCATCTCCCCTATTTTACACCCACGGTGCACCTCCCCTTTGTGCTCCACGCAGCACTTTCCCCACTTGTGATCTGTCAGTTTGATAGATTTCTTTTTAAAAACAAATTCCACTTATCCAAAAATTTGATGAGCATGCTATATTCTTGTGGTGATTGATTGCCTTATTTCAATGTGATTATGAGTGTCTTGCCTCTTTTTCATATTGGTCTGTTACTCCAGATATATTTCTGGCCGGTGGAGGGCTATTTTCTGGGACACAGAGAATTAACGCCTCAGACAGAGGCGCTTTTTCATTTAAACGCCTTTTCCAGGGGCGTCTTTTTCATGTGTAGCGCCTTCTAACTAGGCGTCTTTTATCATAGCCCTCGCTTCTCTGAGAATTCACGCCCTGCCTCAGGGCGCCTTTTGATTGCATAGCGCCTCCGATCAAGGTGCGATTTTGGAGTTGACGCCCTCACCCTGAGGCGCCTCTTTGGTTTTTAGCGACCTTCCTCAGGTCGTCTTTTTCCTGTGTTTTCACGGAGCCTTACTACGTGTTGTTCTTGATTATCTTGTTTGGCTTACTGCTGTGATTCGTTCATATCTCCTGCATTTCATTCATTGGCATTGGTTTGGGAGACCTCCTCTCCCCACATCTTTAGGAGCCACACACCCTCTTGGTGAAGGAACGACCCTCCATTGAGCACTCCGTCTCTTTGGATTGGAAATTCCTAAACCAAGCCTCCGTAAGTCCCCGCACCCGTGGATTCCCTCACGGACGCCGGGCAGGTTGTACCCTTTGAAGTCCCGGGTTTAGTTGGCCATACACGGTGAGAGAGTGTTCCTAGTTAGCACCGGAGTTGAAATCACATTTGAAATTACGTTCCTCCCTTGTGTGAATCATAATTTTATTAAAAATCCTTAATTCACCAAGGTTCAAACATAAGAAGTCAAAGGTAACCATCCCAACTTGTTTGCTATCTCTGTGAATTATTTGAATTACACATTGAATTACTTGGATTACCTTGATAAGAAAGTCAACATGTTCAACTCAATTAATGTTCATGAGGGTGATCAACCTAGCACATCTTATTCCCCTCAATTTCAACATGTTCATCATTCTCACCATAATTCTTTCAAAGGACCACGGCCTCATTCTTACGGTGTTGCCTGACCTATGGACAATATCCAATCCCATGGTCCTCCAATCCAATCGCGAGCCACTACTCCTACGGGACCGTCTCATCCCAATGATGAGAAGGTTTCCCAAATCATTCATGCATTAGATCATCTCACCCCTCAACAAATTCAAGCCCTTAAGGCCGCTGTTGAGGGTGCATCTCATTCATCTCATCCTCCTTCCAATCCTATGCGGGTGGCCCATCACCCGCTTCCCTCTTCTATTCATATTCCTACTCGGGTGGTCCGACACCCGCCTCCTTCTATTCCTCCTCCATCACGGCCCCAAGGCCCATCTATTCCTTGCAATCCGGCCCATCTGAGTTCTTCTATGGGTCGGCCCATTAATCCCCTTCCACGGCCTTTTTATACGGCCCCTCCTTCAAGGCCCTGCCAACCCTCGGTTGCTCAGGTCACACCCCTCCAGCAAACTCTTCTGGACAAAATTACTCTGATGGAGGAACAATTAAAGAGGATTACGAGCCCGCGGCCCGCTCTTCCTACTCCCGTCAATCCCCTTCATCCTGCTTTAAATGACATTACAAAGATGGAGAAAGAATGGAAGGGTAGGATGGATGACTACGGCATCGACATTTCAAGCGAGCAAGAGCTGGCAGATTTCAACGCTCAAGTGGACACCGTCCGCCCTCCACCCGTACGCACACTTCACACATATGGCCTTCCACCTTCACATACGCAACACCATTACGCTCCTCCATCCACATATACGCCTCCATTACGGTGCCCACTTGATTTTGATGATGAAGAACCGGCAATTGAAGAATTCACGGCATATGACGATGAAGCTCCACAGGCACCCCTTCTGAGTTTCCTTCGCTTCCCTCTCCCTCCACTATCATTCGATGTACCCCCTGCTCAGGACGAAGCCACCATCCCTAATCCAACCCCTATTTCCCAGACCTCTTGGTGTTACGATGATGGGTCGATATTCCAATCACCCACGCCGGCACACCATGAGTCTTATCCCACTCCTAACACCGTTCGCCCCGTTCGGCGTTTTCTCTGCACTAAACCTCCACTAATTACACCTCCACCCACTATGCCATCAACCTTCATAACACTAGCCTCCGTTGAGCCTTCCATTATAAAACCTACACATATTAAGCCTTCAACCTCCACTAAGCCTACCATCGAACCTTCCCCAATTAACCTCCCATTACCACCGCCTCAACCCACTTTACCTTTAACACCACTTAACCCTTTACCCTTACCCATGGCTAATCCTGAGCAGGATTCACCCTTTTTTGCACTTGAGCCAACCCCAGCTGCTTCCAAACAAAGGGAGAAACTCGACGTGTTCGACCCTCCACTTCCACTCACCCATTTGCCAACACTTTCCATTATACCTCCACCATCCACGAAGCCTTCCGCCTCCGCCTCACCTCCCTTTACTACTCGGAAGGGGAGCGCTGCTATAAGTACTTGTGCCGAAGATGAGCAAAAGCCGGGTAAGAAGAATTTGGCCACTGCCGTGCTGTTCAAGATGCCAGAATTTATTTACCGGATGCCAATCCGGGTTATTGTGCCAAGCATGGTCGAAGAGGCTAAGTCACCGCCATTGCTCAGGGAAGAATGCCAAGCGTTGATGCCATCCAAGGGCAGGGCAGGGCACTCTTTTTTCAAACTTTCAAATCTTGAACCCATTCTTTCTTACAAGGGGCGAATGCCCATTTTGTTCAACACTCCATATACGTCACAACCAATGGGCAACACGATGCTTCCTGTCCCAACTCTCCAACTCCCTCGCACTATTGCTTTTCACCCTCCAAGGGAGTTGTCATTCACCATTGAAGCTTCGGCATGGGCTATTTCTTATACACTTTCACTGCCATGGAGGGGAGGTTATCTTGGTACTAAGGGGCCTTCCACTATTTTATCCACCTTCTATTCAACTCCATTCACATTATTGTCTATCACAAATTCTTCATGGGCCACTCCAAGGGTAAAAAGGAAGATCTCATCCTCTCACCCTTCACATTCTTCATATTGTTTGCATTTCATCGCATTCATGCATTCACTGCATTCATCGCATCCATCATTTTGCATACACCTCCTGATTCCCGGGTTTCCAAACCCGTATCTTCCCCGCCTTCCGGCACCTCCGGATATTCCGAATTTCCCGTCTTATTCATCTTCATCCTCGGGATCTTATTCTCCTCCTCTGCCACCAGACCCTCCGGATCCGCCTCTTTCCATCTATCAATTTCTTCTTCTAGTTCCTCCTAATCATGGGTCCGACCCAACTTCTTCCACATCCACTGCCCTGGGCATCTGCTCTTTCTCCCACTGCTTTCGAGGCTTTAGTCCTCACTCCTCCTTCTAATTCTCTGCTTCTTCTGTAGGCTGTTTCATGTGATCAGGGTCTCCGCGCCTTAGTGAGGGAGTTCTAGCCCTCGCCTCTTTTCCTTTTTTTTCTTATTCGTCTGAGTCTGGTCTTGGCACCACTCCTTCTTGTTAAGTCACTTTCAAACCCTTTGCTTCCAATCCTTTTGACTGCCAAAGAGGACTATCTCACGAAGATCAACCGTCTCTCTAGCAGCTGCTTCTACAAAGGTTGCAAGGTAACATATTGGCGTAAGTACGCATTATTATGATATCATTATCTCACGCATGATTTTCAAAGTGAAGTGCTTCTTAACATGATTAAGAGTGATATTTTAAGCCTTTATCCTAGGAATTTATCTTTATTGAATTTCATCTTTTAAAAAAAAATGAAAAAAGTCTTTTGCAGCACCTTTGGTTAATAAAAACCAACGCTGGGAATTCGACGTTCTCTCCCTGCTTGTTAAGAGCAACCCTTAGCTGGGCATCGCACACACTTCACGGCGTCCTTAGCTGGCTCCTTTGGTAAAACACCGTCCCTACTTTGGCCATGCCATGAGAATTTCTGAAAGTCTTTTTCTCTTCTTTACTCGGCCGAATGCAGGGGCAAGAGGTTGACGGATGAGATGACCCACCAAGGGTAATCCCCAATACGAGAGGAGTCTCAAATAGGGGCAGTCTTGACTCAAAATAAATATAAATTTTCATATGAGTTTCATGATATACATCTCGCCAAAAGGGCTATTATGAAAATCAAGCCAAAATTTTGATAAAAGTAAAATTGTGAATTATGGCATGTCAAGAGAGGCAAAGTCCCCGCAGGGAAAACCCTGGTCGTATGCATGTCAAGGGTCTAAAAATCAAAGGCATAAAGCCCCGGCACAATAGACTACCTCTTTGAGGGGAAACACCTTGGAAGGAATTCAAGTCCCGACATCTCCCATCCTGCATAAAGCTTATCCTCAATTATTCTTCTCTTCTCCCTCTAACACCGAATGTTTCTCGGGTATGGCCTTGGTAGGGGCACCGTTGATCAAAGGCGGTCGGTTATAGGATGCCACTTTCAATGCACGCCCGGTTTTGGGAAATTTTAGCAAAAAGGGAAGGAACGAGGACCCCCAATTAAATGGTTTAAACACCCTTTGATGCTGCATTAGCTATGTCTAAACCAAAATCCAAAAAAATTGAATATTGCAAAATCAAACAAAAAAAAATTTAAATATTTCCTGAGCAAAATCAAACAAAAAATTGAATATTTCTTGTTCAAAATCCATAAAAATTTGAAATATTTTCCAAAAATTCATAAAAATTTGAATATCTTTTCCAAAACTCATAAAAATTTACATATTTCAAAAATAAAAAAAATGCATTGTATTTTCTGATGGTGTTTTGCAGGAACAACATTGCAAGGATCAAGAGCACGGGATAAGTCCTATCTCCACTCATTACTATCAATCTATTAATTTCTCCCGATATTCTCATGACATGCCACCCTGGGCATTTTTTTTGATTATCATCTCCGTATATCATGCTCATTATCATATCTCCTGATTATCATCCTGATTATTCATCTCCAGATCTTTCAATCAACTCCTGCTAATTTCTCTTGATCAATTTTGCCACTGGGCATTATATCATTCTGATCATTCAACTCTACATCTTGATTAGCCAAGATTGTCATCCTCATGACGAAATAACAAATAATGATGCTTTGTAATATCATGATTCAACTCATACATGCTATTGATGCTTTGATTCATGCTATGCTTGCTATGCTTAAATGCCTTATTCATTGCTTATTATTTATATCTTGGCTGATGAATCTTTGAGCGTAGGATAAGAAGCTCTTGGTCCCACTGACTGGGCATCATCAACATCCAAGACCCACGGTGCTTGCACCTCATTTCTCAGTTCCCCATATGCTCATTGCTATCACCACCCCCTGTATGCATTCTTACTATATACTACATACGCTACTAGATTATATCAAGGACTTTGTGGCTTTGGTAAATCTGTAATTTGAGTTCCCCTTCATCAAAAATAATGATGATTCCAGAGGAGTCTTAGTCACACGGATAGGCCGTTGAGCCGTCCAAAACTGGGGACGATGGTTCCCTTTTACGAGTTGGTGCGCGGATAAACGGGCTTCGGCTTAGTATCAGCTCGCAGAAATTAGTTTCTTGACCCAGTCTTGGCAGTTTAACAATATTATCCTTGATTATCTTATATGTTAATTTGTTTTAACTTTTTCCTTTTAAACCCAGCATGCATTCATATAGGAATTTGAAATAATTTTAGAAAATCATTCTTAAGCTGATTTGGAGAGTCAAATTGATCTTAATCTTTCCGATATGAGATATTCCATGCCGAATTGTGTCCTCAGTTCGTTTTGTCGCTGTTTTGGGTCATTTTCTCGAAAGCTCCTTGTTTGGATTTCTATCATCTTAATCATTTTCCCTTTGATCCACCTTGGCTGCAGCACGTCCACATTGGCTGGTAACCGCTCCCCAATGGTGAAACCTGCAGGTTTGTGACCTGAGGTACTTCCACCGCGCTGGAAGTTGATCATCTTCTTTTATCTCCTTCGTGCCCGCGTGCACACTCCCTCTTTTTATCCAAACATCGTTGATTTCATTGAAATTCCCGAATTACTTCATCTCGAGCTTTTGATTTAATTCTCATCAAGTGATGTTGATTGCGTGTCTCATCGCACCTTGGCATCTACTTTTCAGTTTGCTCTACTCCCTTGCAAAGCAGACGTCAAGGCGGGGCAACTGTAGACACGCCAAAATTGACGTTACTGTGAGCACATCTCATATTACCTTGTAATGCCCTAATTTGACCCTCAAATTACCTGTGTTTGAGTGGTTTTTCTCACTTTTCTTGGATTTCTCCCTTTTTTCTCCCTTTTCTTATTTGTTTCTATTTTTTTGGATTTTTTGGGTATTTTTCTCTATTTTTATAAATTTTTCAAAATTAACGACTTGAAGAGGGGCGTCATTTCTTTTTAAGAAAATTAAAAGAAAATAAAATAAAATTAACGACATATAATGAGGGCGTCCATTTCTCTCAAATTCCTATTTTTCTAGAATTTTCTGAAGTTTTTTCGAAATTTTTTGGAATTAACGACCAAGAATAGGACGTTACCTTTATTTTAAATAAAATAAAAATAAAAAAATTGAAGAAACGACGTAGGGGAAGGGCGTCAATTTCAATTGATTATTTTATTAATATTTTTTCACTCTCTTCGAGAGGTGATTTGGTGGACTTCCGGGTGTCAGAAAAATACGCAAAAATAGTCATTGAAATCAGCACATTGAGATGCACCTCCACCTAAAAAATGAGAAAATAATATTGAGAAATGAAAAATAACCATATTTTGATTATTTTTGAATTAACGACCCTTGGTAGGGCGCGTTTTTAATTAACGGCTTTGGTTGAGGCGTGTTTCACAATTTTTTAAAAAAGAAAGAAATATTTATTTCTAAAAAATGATCCCTGAATTGATGCCTTGTTCCAAGGCACGTTTTAAATTAACGCCCTTCGGTAGGTCGTCAATTTAAGAATTGACGCCCCTATCCAAGTCGTGTTTCATCTTTCGTGTTCTATACAAACGCAGCCCTTTCCCAGAGAGTCCCTGCTTTGTTTGGTCACTTGCCCATTCTAATCCTTCCCTCCTTGGGCTCTTGCCCATTCTTATCCATTCTTATCTTGATTCAATCCTATTAATAGAGCCATGCGGCTCTGTTAATCGGATTCCTCCCCCCTTCTTTTCTTCCGAGGCTTTTTCTTCTTCCTTTTTTCTTTTTCTTTGTGTTTTCTTTCACGCAGGTGCTGCTGCTATTTCTGGCCGAAGGAGAAGCTGCTGCATTCAATCATGCTTTCATCTTCTTGACAGCTTCCTCCCCATCGAACATCCAAAGCCAAGCAACAGGCTCTTGCTTTCTGTCATTCTTTCTTTGGTTTTTTTTTTATCATTAGTTCATGCTTGTAGCATACATACTGTTTATATATTTTTCCAACTCAACCACGTTGAGTATTTTCCCTTAGTGCACTCTTGCACTCTTTCCACTTATTCATATTTTTATTCATATCATCATTCATATTTCCATACCCTTTTTTGCATGGCGGTTTAAGGGCAACCACCCATAAGGTGTGTTCTCACACAATTTTACATGCTCATATCTTTTAAGAATTGATGCTACGCTCACCATGTTCTAATTCCATATTCTTCGTTGGTGTTTGATTGTTTTGCAAGGGTAATCAATAGAAAGAACTCTCTTCATCGGCCGGCCGATTGGAAGAGAAAGGAGCACTCACACATCCCCCGCACTTCAAGGTATTTATCGCGATCCCTCCTTTATTTATTTGATTATATCTTTTGAGGCCCTCGCGTCTTTGGCGATCACATCTCCATATTTGCACCTCGTGCTATTTCATGCTTATTTATTCACTTTTTTCTATTTTTTCCTAAGTGGATTTCTTAGAATCTACAAATTGGCGATCACGGTGGGACCTCCACTGTTTTCCTTTTGATTACCATCTCCATTAGCACCCTCGTGTGCCCTTTCTCCTTGGCACCCTCGTGTGCCCTTTCCCTTTTGGCACCCACGTGTGCCCTTTCCCCTTGGTACCCTCGGTACCCTTTCCTTTGTGCCCCTCGGACACCCTCCACTGTGCACTCTGCACACTCTGGGATCAGCCAGCTTGCGTTTGCATATTCCTCTGAATTAACGCCTTCCACGAGGGCGCTTTTTGGTTTAACGCCCTTCACAGGGGCGTGTTTTATTTTATTAACGCCTCTTTCCAGGGCGTCTTTTAGCATATCTGCTGCTTTGTTTCCGTTCATTATACTGTCTGAGAATTAACGCCCACATCCAGGGCGTGTTATCGTTTTCTAACGCCTTCATTCAGGGCGTCTTCTTTTTATGTTACGTCTGCCGTTACATCATCTTACTGCTTTAATCATTCTGCCTGTGAATTCACGCCCTTCCCCAGGGCGTTCTTTATTACATAGCGCCTCACCTCAAGGCGCTTCCTCAGATTTGACGCCCTCACACAGAGGCGTCCCTTCCAGATTTCGCGCCTCTACCAGAGGCGTGTTTCTATTTCTCGCTGCTGGCTCATAGCCTCTCGCAGTGATTCACGACAGTGACCCTGTCGTTGCTTTAGTTGATAGCGACCTGCCCCAGGTCGTCTCTTTCCTGCGTTTTACAGAACCTTGCTTCCTGCTACTGTCTGTGATAGTTTGCGTGATTGTCATATTGCTTGCCTATATTGCTTTGACCTGATCATATTACTTTGCATATTGTGGCATTTGGTTGGGAGACCTCCTCTCTCTACACTAGGATTCCACACACCTCTCTTGGAATCGGGACGACCCTCCATTGAGCATTCCGTCTCTTTGGACTGGAAATCCCTGTTCCAAGACCTCCATAAGTCCCCGCACCCGTGGATTCCCTCACGGACGCCGGGCTGGTTGTACCCTCGAAGTACCCGGAGTTTAGAGAACCTATCGTTGGTGAGGAGAGAGAAAGAATCTAGATGACCCGGAGGTTACACTTGGATCAACTAGGTTTCACATTGCAAACATAAGTGAACTATTCAACAATTCAATCTACTCTAATCTCAAGCGGAACACTAAAACCTTGCGTTCATCTCAACTTGGTTGCATACACTTGCTTGGGTTAATTTGACTTGTTTGGATCGAGTGGTGGTTTGTTTGATAGTGCCTTTATAAAATTGTTTCTCCTCTTAAAAACATGAAACTCCGTTCAGGTAAGATCATCAACATGGCAGGCTATGGGTATTCTTATGATGATGAGGACGAGAACGTTTTTGGTCAATATGAGACCCCCCCTCCAGGATTCCATCTATTATGAGGGAAATTACCCTCACCCTCAGTCCCATCATCCTCAAATCCATGTGGTGGATACCACTCCTCAAGAGGTTGTGCCCTCTTCTCAGACTTTGCCCTCCAACACTTCGGGGAACCCTTCCCCATCCTTTAATGTCACGGACTTAATTAATGCACTATCTCAGTTGGATGATTCTCAGCGGCAGGCTGTCCAGGCCGCCTTGAAAGGGAAGTCTGTTCCCTCTTCGTCTTCCAACCCCCCTCCGGCCGAGAGTGGCCATCACCCCGTTAACGACCAGGCGGTCTTGCATAAACCCCCCTCTCATCCACCAACGCCTGTCACGGCCATACCGGCCCGGCAGGCGAGTTATTCTGCGGTTAGGCACCAATTCCCCCAACCTCCTCAGATTTTACGGTCGCCTATACCACATTCTTTTGTTCAGGCCCCAGTTGAGTCCGACTCTAATGCTTTGCTACTTCAGAAGATGGCCCACATGGAAGAACAGCTTAAGAAAGTCACTGCGGCCAAGAATGCACCAGAAATCTCGCTCCCCACTCTGCCAATTTTCCATCTTCCTCTGTCTGAGATGCCGAACTTTCGGCGGTACAATGGAACTGGCAATCCGGTTATTCATTTGAAGGATTTTATGTACGAGACCTCCTTCTGGCAAGGCAACAAGGCTTCTCTGGCCTATTTATTCAGAAGATCTCTGGAGGGGCCAGCCCTCGAATGGTTTTATTCCTTGGAGCCAGCTGATGCCAGTGACTTCGATGTTGTCCAAAGGAAATTCTTGCAAAAGTATGGAGACCGTGTTGGACCCTCTCTGTCCATTACAGATTTAGTTGCGGAGAAAATGAAGTCTGAGGAGGATTTCATCATATTTGCTGACAGATGGCGGTCGATGGCCGAGAAGCTGAAAGACACCTTGTCGGAACAGGAGCAAGTAAAGATGGTTATTTCTAATGCAACTCCTCAATTCCGCCATATTTTGGCCATGAACCGGCTGACCACTATGGAAGAGCTCTATGAGAGGGCTCGTTACATCCAGACACAGATGAAGGATTCGCCCATTATGGGCATGTTCGAGCCAAAGCCTCGGCTGTTTAAGAAAACCACCAATGTTAACAGCGGGCCCACAACTGAGGGCACCATCACAAATGAGCAAGTCGGCGCAGTTGGCAACCCCCACCGTCAAGCTACCCCGCGTCCATCACCGCCTCCACGACAGAACTCTCATTTTAACCCCACTCCACAACCCCAATTCGCACCTCAACACTCTTTCGCTCCACCGCAAAACCAAGCTCACCGCGTAGACCCTCCAGCTCCACCACAATACCATCAAATGCCCCCACCTGCCAACTACGGCCAACAACAACAACGGAGACCACCACTTGGCCCCAAAAGGGACCACTATCCTCCACTTCCCGAAAGTCTCCCCGATATTTTTAATGCTCTGATGGCCGCCAACTTGCTCGCCTTGCCAAGGGAAAGAACCGTGTGGCCCGCTAGTGTTGACACATCCCGTTATTGTGCTTTTCATCGCAGCCCTGGTCACAACCTTGATCGTTGTTTCCACTTTAGAGATTACATTTACGATCTAAATGACCAGGGTGACATCAATTGGGATGAGATGAGGCAATTCATAGCCGCTATGAAAGAAAGAAGGGCTTCTCGGCAACAGCAAAATCAACAACCTCAGCAATCCGCTCCACAACAAGTTCAACCACAGCAAGCTCCAGCACACCAGCAGGATATGGGAATTGTCCGTAATCCATTGCCGGAGCACGCCCCTAATCAGCATGTGAACCCCGTCACATCCCTCTACGAAGTGCAGAGAGGACAGGGATGGCACGAAGAAAACGCCTCTGTCGGGGCATTTCATCATGAGCCGAATCAAAATCAACCTCCGCGCCTTTTGCGCACCCTTCCTCCTTCTTCTACTCTCCTATCGGGACGTCCTCTTCTACGCCCCGTCAACCCATCGACCTCCACCAGTTCTACGGCCTTACCGGCCCGCTCTCTTCTTACCCATTTGCCACCTCCACAACCTACCGCACGACAAACCCCACCTTCCACCACCAAATGAAATGAAGTGGAATGAACGAGGACCCCTAGTCAGTGGTTCTAAAAACGCCCTTTGATGCTGCAATAGCAATGTCTAAACCAAAAAAAAAATTTGAATATTTCCTGAGCAAAATCAAACAAAAAATCAAATATTTCTTCCAAGATTCATAAAAATTGAAATATTTTCCAAAGTCCATAAAAATTTGAATATCTTTTTCAAAACTCATAAAAATTTGCATATTTCAAAATCCAAAAAAATTGCATTGTATTTTTCTGATGGTGTTTTGCAGGAACAACTTTGCAAGGACCAAGAGCACGGGATGAGTCCTCTCAACACTTATTGCTATCAACCTATTGATTCTTCCCGATATTCTCATGACGTGCCACCCTGGGCATTTTGATTATCATTTCCTCATATCTCCTGATTATCATTCATCTCCAAATCATTTAATCAACTCCTGCTGATTTCACTTGATCACTCTGCCGCTGGGCATTGCCTGATTCTGATTAAATCGAAACCTTACATGCCAAGATTGTCATCCTCATGACAAAACGACAAACAATGATGTTTTGCAATGCAATGCTATTCATGCTATACATGTTTGAATGATATTTATACAAAATTTGATTGCTTTGATGTTGCTTTCTATGCTTAAATACCTTATTCATTGCTTGTTATCTTCATTATATCTTGGCTAATGATCTTTGAGCGCAGGATAAGGAGCTTTTGATCCCACCGACTGGGCATCATCATCCAAGCCCCACGGTGCTTGCACCTCATTTCTGTTCCCCCATGCTCATTGCTATC
Organism: Amorphophallus konjac; assembly: GCA_022559845.1. Taxonomy (NCBI): domain Eukaryota; kingdom Viridiplantae; phylum Streptophyta; class Magnoliopsida; order Alismatales; family Araceae; genus Amorphophallus; species Amorphophallus konjac. Next base: position 18,680 of record JAHNEJ010001888.1, on the reverse strand, counting down.
ACCATCTCCCTGTATGCATTTTACTATATGTTACATACGCTACTAGATTATATCAAGGACCTTGTGACTTTGGTAAATCTGGAATTTGAGTTCCCCTTCATCAAAAATAATGATGATTCCAGAGGAGTCTTAGTCACACGGATAGGCCGTTGAGCCATCCAAGACTGGGGACGATGGTTCCCTTTTACGAGTTGATGCGTGGATAAACGGGCTTCGGCTTAGTATCGGCTCGCAAAATGTGTTTCTTGACCCAGTCTTGGCAGTTTAACAATATTATCCTTGATTATCTTATATTTTCGTTTGATTTAATTTTTCCCTTTAAACCCAGCATGCATTCATGTAGGGTTTTGAATCAACTTTGGAAAATCACTCTGATAAGCTGATTTTGAGGGTTAAATTTGATCCTATTTCCAAGATATGAGATATTCCACGCCGAATTGTGTCCTCAGTTCGTTTTGTCGCGGTTTTGGGTCATTTTCTCGAAAGCTCTTTGTTTGGATTTCTATCATCTTATTTCAATCATTTTCCCTTGATCCACCTTGGCTGTAACACGTCCACATTGGCTGGTAACCGCTCCCCAATGGTGAAACCTACAGGTTTGTGACCTGGGGTACTTCCACCGCGCTGGAAGTTGATCATTCTTTTATCTCCTTCGTGCCCGCGTGCACACTCCCTCTTTTATCCAAATATCGTTGATTTCATTGAATTTCCCGGGATTGTTTCATCTCGAGCTTTTGATTTCATTCTCATCAAGTGATGTTGATTACGTGTCTCATCACACCTTGGCATTTACTTTTCAGTTTGCTCTGCTCCCTTGCAAAGCAGACGCCAAGGCGGGGCAGCTGTAGACACGCCAAAATTGACGTTACTCTGAGTACATCTCATATTGCCTTGTAATGCCCCGATTTGACCCTCAAATTAGCTCTGTTTGAGTGGTTTTTCTCACTTTTCTTGGATTTCTCCCTTTTCCTCTTTTTTCCTATTTTTCTGGATTTTTCTGGATTTTCTGGATATTTTTCTCTATTTTTATGTATTTTTTAGAAATAACGACTTGATGTGGGGCGTCTTTTAAATAACGGCTTAGCCTTGGGAGTTTCTAAAAAAATTGACGACTATAGTGGAGGGCATCCTTTCTTTGAAATTTTCATTTTTCTGGATTTTTCTGAGAATTTTTCAGAATTTTTTGAGAATTAACGACTTACAAGGGGACGTTATTTTTAATTTGAAAAGAATAAAAAATAAAAAAATTGAATTCACGATCTATGCACGGTCGTCTCTTTCAAATTGAATATTTTAATATTATTTTGGCTGAAGGAGAAGAAGCTCCATCTTCATCAATTCCCTCTGCAGACTTTCTCCCCATCGAGCATTCAAGCCAAGCACAGGCTTCATCTTGCTTTTCTATTTCTCCTTTTGTTTTTATTATCATTAGGTCATTGCATGCATACACACTGTTTATATACTTTCCTTCTCAACTGTTGAGAATCTCCCCACATTGCACTCTTACACTCTTTCCCCCTTAGTTATTGATATATCATATCATTCATATCTCCCACACCCTTTTGCATAGGGGTTTAAGGGCAACCACCCACAAGGTGTGTTCTTACACAATTTTTCATGCTCATCCTTTTATTAAGAATTTGATGCTGCACTCACCATATTTCTAATTCCATATTCTTTATTGGTGTTTGATTATTTTGCAAGGGTAATCAAATTGAAGAACTCTCTTCATCGGCCGACCGATTGGAAGAGAAAGGAGCACTCACATCACCCGCGTTTCAAGGTATTTTTCGCGATCCCTCCATGTTTATTATTTGTTATATCTTTTGAGGCCTCGTGTCTCTGGCGATCACAAACTCCATCTTAGCACCTCGTGCTTATTAATGCTATTTCATGCTTATTTATTCATTATTTCTATTTGTTTAAGTGGATTTCTAATTAGGATCTATAAATTGGCGATCAATTTGTTGCATTCATGTAGGACTTTGAATTAACGTTGGAAAATCGTTCTGATAAGCTGATTTGGAGAGTCAAATTGATCTTAATCTTTCCAGATATGAGATATTCGTTGCTGAATGGAATCCTCAGTTCGTTTTGTCGCTGTTTTGGGTCATTTTCTCGAAAGCTCCTTATTTGGATTTTTATCATCTTATTTCAATCCTTTCCTTTGATCCACCTTGGCTGCAGCACGTCCACATTGGCTGGTAACCGCTCCCCAATGGTGAAACCTACAGGTTTGTGACCTGGGGTACTTCCACCGCACTGGAAGTTGATCTTTCTCCTTCGAGCCCGCGTGCACAGTCCCCCTTTTATCCAAACATCGTTGATTTCAGTGAATTCCCCGGGATTGCTTCATCTCGAGCTTTTGATTTCATTCTCATCAAGTGATGTTGATTGCGTGTCTCATCACACCTTGGCATCTACTTTTCAGTTTGCTCTGCTCCCTTGCAAAGCAGACGCCAAGGCGGGGCAGCTGTAGACACGCCAAAATTGACGTTACTGTGAGTACATCTCATATTACCTTGTAATGCCTCAATTTGACCCTCAAACCTTTGTTTAAGTGATTTTTCTCACTTTTCTTGGATTTCTCCCTTTTTTCACCCCTTTCTTATTTTTTCTATTTTTAGATTTTTCTAGATTTTATGGGTATTTTTTTTCTATTTTTATGTATTTTTCAGAATTAACGACTTAAAGAGGGGCGTCATTTCTTTTTAAGAAAATTAAAAGAAAATAAAAGAAAATTGACGACACATGCATCAGGCGTCATTTCCACTTGTTTTACAATTTTTCTAGATTTTTTTAAGTTTTTTTCAGATTTTTTTAGAATTAACGACATGTGAAAGGATGTTATTTTATTTTAAATAAAATAAAAATAAAAAATTTTTGGAATTAACGACATATAGTGTGGGCGTCACTTTTCAATTGATTATTTTAATATTAATTTTAACTCACTTCCAGAGGTGATTTGGTGGACTTCCGGGTGCCAGAAAAATACGCAAAAATAGTCGTTGGAATCAGCACATTGAGATGCACCTCCACCTAAAAAATGAGAAAATAATATTGAGAAATAAAAAATGGCCCTATTTTAAATATTTTTGAATTAACGACCTTGATTAGGTCGTCAATTCTTTTGGCTAATTTTAACGCCCTTGTGCAAGGCGTCTTTTTCAATAAATTCGTGTTAAATTAAAATAACGTCTCTTTGCATGTCGTCAATTCTAAAATTGACATGTTCTCCCTCAGGCGTCTTTTACAAATGTCAAATAAAGGGAAGGTTTTTTTCTAATTTTTTTTTTTTGAATTAACGCCTTTGTTGAAGGCGTGTTTTAAGTAATGCCCTTGGTCAGGTCGTCAATTCTTGAATTGACGCCCTTGTTTAAGTCATGTTTTATCTTTTGGGTTCTAAACGAACGCAGCTCTTTCCCAGAGAGTCATTGCCTTCGTTGGTCACCTTCTTCGATTGGGATTGGAGTCTTGCCTCCGTAGGACTCTTGCCCCTTCTTATCTTCTCTTCAACCTATTAATAGAGACTTAGGTCTCTGTTAACTAGGTTCGGTTCCCTTCCTTCCCCTCCGCTTTTCTTTTTCTTTCATTTTTCTTCTTACAGGTTGCTGCTGTGGTTTGGCTGAGGGAGAAGCTACACGCAAAGCATCTCTTCATCCTTCTGAAGCTTCCTTCCCCCTTGAATATCAAAGCCAACGCACAGGCTTTTTCTCTTATTTTTATTTCTTTTGTTTTTTTTTGCATCGGTTCACACATGCACGCATGCATCGCTATTGTTAATCTCATATCTCTCAACCGTGTTGAGGTCTCCACAGTGCAACTCTTGCACACCTCCTCATTTTATTTTGCATTCATCATATTTTCCTACCCTCTTTGCATAGGGGTTTAAGGGCAACCACCCTTAAGGTGTGTCCTTGCACATACTTTCATGCTCATATTTTTATTAAGAATTTGATGCTACACTCACCATATTTTTAATTCAATTTCTTTATTGGTGTTTGTCTTTGTTTTGCAAGGGTAATCAAATCGAAGAACTCTCTTCATCGGCCGGCCGATCTAGGAGAGAAAGGAGCACTCACAATCACCCGCGCTTTTAAAGGTATTTTTCGCGATCCCTCCCTTGATTATTATTGTTATATTTTTGAGGCCTTCGCGTCTCTGGCGATCACATCTCCATATTTGCACCTCGTGCTATTTCGTGCATGCTTATTCTTTTATTTTTCATAATTGTTTTAAGTGGATTTCTAATTAGAATCCACAAATTGGCGATCACGGTGGGACCCCTTGTGTTCTTCTTTTTATTACCCTTTCCCTTAGGCACCCACGTGTGCCATCTCCCTTTTTGCACCCACGGTGCGCCTCCCTTCGTGCTCCACGTAGCACCCTCCCCACTAGTGATTGGCTAGTTTGTTAGAGTTTTTTTAGAAATTCCATTTATCCTCTTAAAAATAAAAATTGATGAGCATGTTATCATTTTATTGATTGCCATGTGATTGTGAGTGTATTGATGTTTGATATTTCTGGCCGCTGGAGGGTTTCTGGGACAGGAGAATTAACGCCCTCCACGAGGGCGCCTTTTTATGTCACGCCTTGCCCTAGGGTGTCGTTTACACGTTTGACGCCTTCTGTGAGGGTGTCTTTTTATTGAGTAGCGCCTCTGGCGCAGGCGCGTTTTATTTTGATTGCGTGTGCACCACTCGCATTTGACGCCCTCTGGAGCAGGCGTCCTTTTTATGGATAGCGCCCCACACCAGGGCGCGTTTTTATTAGTAGCGACCTTCCACAGGTCGTCTCTTTCCTGTGTTTATTCGTGCTTCATTGATTTATATTGATTATTTGGCTCTATTGGTGATTTGCTTATCTCCGTGCACGTATTACATTCATTCATTCATATTGGTTTGGGAGACCTCCTATCCTCACATCTTTAGGAGCTACACACACCCCTTGGAGAAGGAACGACCCTCCATTGAGCACTCCGTCTCTTTGGACTGGAAATTCCTAAACCAAGCCTCCATAAGTCCCCGCACCCGTGGATTCCCTCACGGACGCTAGGCAGGTTGTACCTTTGAAGTTTCCCGGGTTTAGTTGGCCTATGCATGGTGAGAGAGGGTTCCTAATTGGCACAGAAGTTAAACCTCATTTGAAACTAGGTTCGCCCCTTGAGTGAGCATATCTATTTGCAAAAGTCATTAATCCACCAAAGTTCAAATCAACATTCCAACTTGTGTGTTTTTACAAATTATATTGCTTGAACTTTGCTTGTATAATGGCTTACCATGGTAAGAAAACCAACATGTTTAATTCAATTCATGAGGATGCACAACCGTGCACGTCTTATTCTCTTCAATCTCAACATGTTCGACATTATTCTCACCATATTTTCAAGGGACCGCATCCTCATTCTTATGGCCATGCCCGACCCATGGGCAGTGTCCAATCCCATGGTCCCTCACCTCAAGCGCGAGCCACTATCCCCTCGGGACCGTCTCTTCCCGATGATGAGAAGGTCTCCCAAATCATTCATGCATTAGATCATCTCACCCCTCAACAAATCCAAGCCCTTAAGGCCGCTGTTGAGGGTACATCTCATTCATCGCATTCTTCTCATCCTCCTTCCAATCCTACACGGGTGGCCCATCACCCACCTCCCTCTCCTACTCATGTTCCTAATCGGGTAGCCCATTACCCATCCTCTTCCAATCACAATCCTCCTCGGGTGGTCCGACATCCGCCTCCTTCTATTCCTCCTCCACCACGGCCCCAAGGCCCATTTATTTCTTGCAATCTGGCTCATCCAGGTTCTTCTATGGGTCGGCCCATTAACTCCCCTCCACGGCATTTTCATGCCACCCTTCCTTCAAGGCCCTGCCGACCCTCAGTTGTTCAAGTCACACCCCTCCAACAATCTCTTATTGACAAAGTCACTTTGATGGAGGAACAATTAAGGAGGGTCATGGTTCCTCCTACTCCGGTCAATCCTCTCCATGCCGCTTTGGAGGATATTACTAAGATGGAGAAAGAATGGAAGGATAGGAGAGATGCCTATGGCATCGGCATTTCAAGCGAGCGCGAGCCGGCAATTGAAGAACTTGAAGCGGTATACGATGATGAAGCTCCGCAGGCACCCCTTCCGAGTTTCCTTCGTTTCCCGCTTCCCCCACTATCATTTGATGAACCTCCTGCTTAGGATGAAGCCACCTTTCCCAATTCACCCCCCATTTTCGAGACTTCTTGATGTTACGACGACGGGTCAATACTCCAATCACCCGCGCCGGCGTATTTTGAGTCTCCTCCCACTCCTAACATCGTTCGCCCTGTTCGGCATTTCCTCCGCACCAAACCGTCACCCATTAAACCTCCACTAATTACACCTCCATACACTATGCCATCAACCTTCACAACACCAGCCTCCCCCAAGCCTTCCACTATAAAACCTCCACATATTGAGCCTTTAGCCTCCACCGAGCCTACCATTGAACCTTCCCCAATTCAACCTTCCATTATCCCTTTAACCCTAAAACCTACTTTACCTACTCCACCACTTAACCCTTCACCCTTACCTATGGTTAATCCTGAGCAGGATCCACCCTTTTTTGCACTCGAGCCAACCCCGACTGCTTCCGAGCAAAGGGAGAAACTCGACGTGTTTGAACCTCCGCCTCCCTTCACCCATTTACCAACACTTTCCACTACACCTCCCATTACACCTTCTATTAAACCTCCATTATCCACAAAGCCCTCCGCCTCACCTCCCTTTACTACTCGGAAGGGGAGTGCTTCTGCAAGAACTTGTGCCAAGGATAATCAAGCGCCGCGCAAGGAGAATTTGGCCGTGGCTGTGCCGTTCAAGATTCAAGAATTTATTTACCGGATGCCGATCCGGGTTATTGTGCCAAACATGGTCGAAGGGGCCAGGTCACCGCCATTGCTCAGAGAATGCCAAGCGTTGATGCCATCCAAGGGCCGGGCAGGGCACCCTTTGTTCCATCTTCCAAATCTTGATTCCATTCCTCCATACAAGGGGCGAATGCCCATTTTGTTCAACACTTCTTATACACCACAATTAATGGGCATGGTAATGCTTCATGTTCCAACTTTCCAACTCCCTCACATCATTGATCCTTGCCTTCCAAGGGGGTTGTCATTCATTAGTGAAGCTTCTTCCATTGGGCCAATTGACTATACTCTTTCACTGCCGTGGAGGGGCAGTTATATTGGCGCTAAGGGGCCGTCCTTTATTTGTTCCACCTTCTATGCATCCATTTCTATCACTTTTTCTTCATGGGCCATTCCCGGGGTTAGGAGGAGGATCTCGTCCTCTCACCCTTCACATTCTCCATCTTCTTTGCATCTCACGCATTTTGTTGCATTCGCGCATTCACTGCATTCATCGCATCCATCATTTTGCATACACCTCCTGATTCCCGGGTTTCCAAACCCGTATCTTCCCCGCCTTCCGGCACCTCCGGATATTCCGAATTTCCCATCTTATTCATCTTCATCCTCGGGATCTGTAGGTCCCCTTACATTGCTCGGGCGTTGCCCCCTCCCCAATCTCTTCTCAGGGCATCGCGTCCCTTTTCAGCTCTTGTATCCGGACCCACCGGATTTCTCTCACTTTCTCCCAGGGCATCGCGCCCCTTTCCACTTTATTCTTCCGGAACCTCCGGATTTCTCTCACTTTCTCCCAGGGCATCGCGCCCCTTTCCACTTTATTCTTCCGGAACCTCCGGATTTCTCTCACATTCTCCCAGGGCATCGCGCCCCTTTCCACCTTATTCTTCCGGAACCTCCGGACTTTCTCCCAGGGCATCGCGCCCCTTTCCACCTTATTCTTCCGGAACCTCCGGGCTTTCCCCTCGGGCATCGCGCCCCTTTCCATCTTAATCCTCCGGAACCACCGGATTCTATTTCCCTCTTCTTTGGGCATCGCGTCCCTTCCCTTCTCATTCCTCCGGAGCCTCCGGATCCTTCATACCTTTTCTTCGAGCACGACGCCCCTTTCCATTTTCTTCCTCTGGAACCTCCGGACCCTCCATCTTTCTTCCAATTCATCTTTCTGATCTTCCAGAATATCACATCATTCATTTTCTTCTTCCTTACCCATCATCTTTTTCCCTATTTTTTCCCAGGGCATCGCGTCCCTTCTTTCGTCATCCCTCCGGAGCCTCCGGATGATTCCTCCTATCACGATTCTCCTCTTTTACTTCCGGACCCTCCAGATCCGCCTCTTTCCATCTATCAATTTCTTCTTCTAATTCCTCCTGATTCTGGGTCCGACCCAACTTCTTCTACATCCACTGCCTTGGGCATCTGCCCATTCTCTCACTGCTTTCGAGACTTTAGTCCTCACTCCTCCTTATAATTCTCCGCTTCTTTTGTAGACTGTTCCATGTGATCAGGGTCTCCACGCTTAACGAGGGAGTTCTAGCCCTCGCCTCTCTTCCTTTTTTCCTTATTCGTCTGAGTTTTGTCTGAGCACCACTGCCTCTTGTTAACCACTTTCAAACCCTTTGCTTCCAATCCTTTTGACTGCCAAAGAGGACTATCCCACGATGATCAACCTCGCCTCTGACAGCTGCTTCTACAAAGGTTGCAAGGTAACATATTGGCGTAAGTACACATTTCATGATATCATTATCTCATTACTTCACGCATGGTTTTCAAAATAAAGTGCTTCTTAACAAAATCAAAAGTGGTGTTTTAAACCTTTATCTTAATTAAATCATTCTCAAAAAGAGTCTTTAGGCTTGCTTTTGCGGCACCTTTGGTAATAAAAACCCCACGCTGGGAATTCGACATTCTTTCCCCGCTTGTTAAGAGCAACCCTTAGCTGGGCATTCCACACACTTCACGGCGTCCTTAGCCGGCTCCTTTGATAAAGTACCGTCCCTACTTTGGCCATGCCATGAGTATATCTGAAAGTCTTTTCTCTGCTTTACTCGGCCGAATGCAGGGACAAGAGGTTGACGGATGAGATGACCCAATCAGGGTAATCCCCAATACGAGAGGAGTCTCAAATAGGGGCAGTCTTGACCCAAAATTAATATGAGTTTTCATATGAGTTTTCATGATATACATCTCGCCAAAAGGGCTACTATGAAAATCAAGTCACAAAATTTTGATAAAGCAAAATTATGAATTATGGCATGACAAGAGTGGCAAAGTCCCCGCAGGGAAAACCCTGGTCGTATGCATGTCAAGGGTCTAAAAATTAAAGGCATAAAGCCCCGGCACAACAGATTACCTCTTTGAGGGGAAACACCTTGGAAGAAATTCGAGTCCCGACATCTCCCATCCTGCATAAAGCTTATCCTCAATTATTCTTCTCTTCTCCCTCTAAGTCCGAATGTTTCTCAGGTATGGCCTTGGTAGGGGCACCGTTAATCAAGGGTAGCTGGTCATAGGACGCCACCTTTAAATGCATGCTCAGCTTTGGGCAGTTTTTAGTGAAAAGGGAAGGAACGAGGAGCCCTAGTCAGTGGTTCCAAAAACACCCTTTGATGCTGCAATAGCAATGTCTAAACCAAAAAAAAAATTTGAATATTTCCTGAGCAAAATCAAACAAAAAATCAGATATTTATTCCAAGATTCATAAAAATTGAAATATTTTCCAAAGTCCATAAAAATTTGAATATCTTTTTCAAAACTCATAAAAATTTACATATTTCAAAATCCAAAAAAAATGCATTGTATTGTCTGATGGTGTTTTGCAGGAACAACTTTGCAAGGACCAAGAGCACGGGATGAGTCCTCTCTCCACTTATTGCTATCAACTTATTGATTCTTCCCGATATTCTCATGACATGCCACCCTGGGCATTTTGATTATCATTTCATCATATCTCCTGATTATCATTCATCTCCAAATCATTTAATCAACTCCTGCTAATTTCACTTGATCACTCTGCCGCTGGGCATTGCCTGATTCCGATTAAATCGAAACCTTACATGCCAAGATTGTCATCCTCATGACAAAACGACAAACAATGATGTTTTGCAATGCAATGCTATTCATGCTATACATGTTTGAATGATATTTATACAAAATTTGATTGCTTTGATGCTATGCTTGCTGTGCTTAAATGCCTTATTCAGTGCTTGTTATCTTTTATATCTTGGCTGATGATTTTTTGAGCGCAGGAAGAAGCTCTTGGTCCCACCGACTGGGCATCATCATCCAAGCCCCATGGTGTCTGCACCTCATTTCTCAGTTCCCCATGCTTATTGCTTCACCATCCCCCCTGTATGCATTCTACTATATGTTACATTCGCTACTAGATTATATCAAGGACCTTGTGACTTTGGTAAATCTAGAATTTGAGTTCCCCTTCATCAAAAATAATGATGATTCCAGAGGAATCTTAGTCACACGGATAGGCCGTTGAGCCGTCCAAGACTGGGGACGATGGTTCCCTTTTGTGAGTTGGTGCGCGGATAAACGAGCTTCGACTTAGTATCAGCTCGCAGGATCGGTTTCTTGACCCAGTCTTGGCAGTTTAACAATATTATCCTTGATTATCTTATATTTTCATTTGTTTTAATTTTTCCTTTTAAACCCAGCATGCATTCATATAGGACTTTGAATTAACATTGGAAAATCATTCTGATAAGCTGATTTGGAGAGTCAAATTGATCTTAATCTTTCCAGATATGAGATATTCGTTGCTGAATGGAATCCTCAGTTCGTTTTGTCGCTGTTTTGGGTCATTTTCTCAAAAGCTCCTTGTTTGGATTTTTATCATCTTATTTCAATCCTTTCCTTTGATCCACCTTGGCTGCAGCACGTCCACATTGGCTGGTAACCGCTCCCCAATGGTGAAACCTACAGGTTTGTGACCTGGGGTACTTCCACCGCGTTGGAAGTTGATCTTTCTCCTTCGTGCCCGCGTGCACACTCCCCCTTTTATCCAATCATCGTTGATTTCAGTGAATTTCCCGGGATTGTTTCATCTCGAACTTTTGATTTAATTCTCATCAAGTGATGTTGATTGCGTGTCTCATCACACCTTGGCATCTACTTTTCAGTTTGCTCTGCTCCCTTGCAAAGCAGACGCCAAGGCGGGGCAGCTGTAGACACGCCAAAATTGACGTTACTCTGAGTACATCTCATATTACCTTGTAATGCCCCAATTTGACCCTCAAATTATCTCTATTTGAGTGGTTTTTTCCACTTTTCTTGGATTTCTCCCCTTTTTCTCCCTTTTCTTATTTTTTCCTATTTTTCTGAATTTTTTTGATTTTTCTGAGTATTTTTATCTATTTTTATGAATTTTCCAGAATTAACGACTTGACGTGGGACGTCTTTTAAATAACGACTTAGCCTTTGGCATTTCTAAAAAAATGGACGACATTCAATGAAGGAGTCAATTCAATTCATTTTTCATTTTTCTGGATTTTTCTGAGAATTTTTCGGAATTTTTTTGGGAATAACGACTTACAAGGGGACGTTATTTTGAATTTGAAAAGAATAAAAAATAAAAAAATTGAATTGACGACCTATGCACGGTCGTCTCTTTCAAATTGAATATTTTAATATTATTTTTAACCCCCTTTGAGAGGTGATTTGGTGGCCTTCCGGGTGTCAGAAAAATACGCAAAAATAGTCGTTGGAATCAGCACAATGTGATGCACCTCCACCTAAAAAATGAGAAAATAATATTGAGAAATGAAAAATAGCCCTGTTTTAAATATTTTGAATTAACGTCCTTTGGTAGGGCGCGTTTTTAATTAACGCCTTTGACTCAGGCGTGTTTCACAATTTTCAAATAAAAGAAATATTTAATTCTAAAAATGATCCAGGAGTTGACGCCTTTGTTCAGGTCGTGTTTTGAATTAACGCCCTATGGTAGGTCGTCAATTCTTGAATTGACGCCCTGACCCAGGGCGTGTTTCAGTTTCAGTGTTCTAATCAAGCGCAGCCCTTTCCCCAGAGAGTCCTTACTTGTTTAGTCACCTTCCTCGAGTGGGATTGGAGTCTTACCTCCGTAGGACTCTTGCCCTTCTTATCTCTTCTTCAATCTTATTAATAGAGCCTTCGTCTCTGTTAACAGGTTGGTTCCCCCCTCTCTCTCCCTTCCGATTTCTTCTTCTTCCTCCGTTTCCTTCTTTTCTTTGCAGGTTGCTTGTCGCTGCTGCTTCTGGCTGAAGGAGAGGCTTCACGTGCATTCGTCTTCATCCTCTGCAAGCTTCCTCCCAAACGAACATCAAAGCCAAAGTAAAAGCACAGGCTCCTCTTCTGTTATTCTTCTTTTATTGCATTAGTTCATACATAATATAGCATCTCCTGTTAACTTCTTTCTCTCAACTACGTTGAGGCTTCCCACAGTGCATCCCTTGCACTCTTTTCACTCGTTATTTTTACATCATCTTTGCATATCATTCATCATATGTTTCCCACCCTCTTTTGCATAGGAGTTTAAGGGCCAACACCCTTAAGGTGTGTTCTACTCCATGTTATCATGCTCATATTTTTATTAAGGATTTGACACTACACTCACCATGTTCTAATTCAATTTCTTTATTGGTGTTTGATTGTTTTGCAAGGGTAATCAAAATAGGAAGAACTCTCTTCATTGGCCGGCCGATCTAGAAGAGAAAGGAGCATTCACAATCACCCGCGTTTCAAGGTATTTTTCGCGATCCCTCCATGCTTTTTATTATTATATTTTGAGGCCTTGTGTCTCTGGCGATCACATCTCCTATTTGCACCTCGTGCATACTTTTTCCTTCTTATTCTTTAATTCTTAATAATTCTATTAAGTGGATTTCTTAGAATCTACAAATTGGCTGCAGCACGTCCACATTGGCTGGTAACCGCTCCCCAATGGTGAAACCTACAGGTTTGTGACCTGGGGTACTTCCACCGCGCTGGAAGTTGATCATTCTTTTATCTCCTTCGTGCACCGCGTGCGCACTCCCCCTTTTATCCGAACATCGTTGATTTCGTTGAATTTCTCAAGATTTGCTTCATCTCGTGCTTTTGATTTGATTCTCATCAAGTGATGTTGATTGCGTGTCTCATCACACCTTGGCATCTACTTTTCAGTTTGCTCTGCTCCCTTGCAAAGCAGACGCCAAGGCGGGGCAGCTGTAGACAAGCCAAAATTGACGTTACTATGAGTGCATCTCGTATTACCTTGTAATGCCCCAATTTGACTCTCAAATTAACTTTGTTTGAGTGGTTTTCCCCACTTTTCTTGGATTTCTCGCTTGTTTCTCTCTTTTCTTATTTTTGCCATTTTTTGGATTTTTCTGAGCATTTTTCCCCATTTTTTTGGATTTTTCTGGGCATTTTATGAATTTTTTGGAATTTACGACTTAAAGAAGGGCGTCATTTCTTTTTAAGAAAATTAAAATAAAATAAAAGAAAAATAACGACATATAATGGGGGCGACTATTTCTCTCAAATTCTTATTTTTCTAGAATTTTATGAAGTTTTTTCAGAATTTTTTAGAATTAACGACCAAAAATAGGACGTTGCCTTTATTTTAAATAAAATAAAAATCAAAAAAATTGAAGAAACGACGTAGGGGAGGGCGTCAATTTCAATTGATTATTTTATTAATATTTTTTCACTCTCTTCGAGAGGTGATTTGGTGGACTTCCGAGTGTCAGAAAAATACGCAAAAATAGTCATTGGAATCAGCACATTGAGATGCACCTCCACCTAAAAAATGAGAAAATAATATTGAGAAATGAAAACTGGCCCTATTTTGAATATTTTGATTTAACGATCTTAAATCGGTCGTCTATTCTTTTGACTATTTATCACGCCTCTTTTTCAGACGTCTTTCACAAGATTTCAGGAAATTAACGCCTTGGTCTTAGGCGTGTTTTTAAGAGACGCTCTCTTGCAGGTCGTCAATTCTTGAATTGACGCCCTTGTTCAGGTCGTGTTTCACCTTTCGGGTTCTAAACGAACGCAGCCTTTCCCAGAGAGTCCCTGCTTCGTTTGGTCACCTTGCCCATTCTTATCCTTCCCTCCTTGGGCTCTTGCCCGTTCTCATCCTTCTATCTTTGATTCAATCCTATTAATAGAGCTTCTGCAGCTCTGTTAAGAGGTTAGATTCGAATTCTTCTTTCTTCTCCCCTCCGTTCTTCTGTGTTTTTTTTTCTTTTTTCTTTTCTTCTTCTTTCTGTTTCTTCGTCTTTTCTTTCTTCACAGGAAGCTGCTGCATTGGCTAGGGAGGGGGGGGGGCTCTTTACGGTTAAACTTCATCCTTTGGAAGACTTCCTCCCAAACGATTAATCAAAGCCAAAGAAGCAGCACAGGCCCTTCTTCCTTTTATCTATTCTTCCTTTTGTTTTATCATCATCGGTTCATTCATATGCATGCATGTTCATACATGTTTATTTTTTTAATCTCAACCACGTTGAGTATCTCCCGTAAGTGCCACTCTTGCACTCTTTCCCTTATTCATATATTTGCATCTTCATACATTCATATATTTCCACACCCTTTTTGCATAGGGGTTTAAGGGCCACCACCCTTAAGGTGTGTTCTTCATCATATTTTCATGCTCATATTTTTATTAAGAATTGATGCTACACTCACCATGTTCTAATTCCATATTCTTTTGATGTTTGTCTTTGTCTTGCAAGGGTAATCAAGAAAGAGAAACTCACTTCATCGGCCGGCCGATTTGAAGAGAAAGGAGCACTCACAATCCCCGCGCTTTCAAGGTATTTTTTCGCGATCCCTCCTATACTTTCATTATTATATTTTGAGGCCTCGCGTCTCTGGCGATCACAAACTCCTTTTCGCACCTCGTGCCTGCTTATATGCATTATTCTTTAATTATTTTTGATAATTGTTCTAAGTGGATTTCTTAGAATCCACAAATTGGCGATCACGGTTCCCTTTAGCACCATGTGCTTATACCCTTTTATCCCTTTTATGCATATTCTTTCATTATTTTTATTCTAAGTGGATTTCTAATTAGGATCTACAAATTGACGATCACGGTGGGACCCCTTTCGTTTTTCTTTTGATTACCCTTTCCCTTGGGCACCCACGTGTGCCATCTCCCCTTTTGCACCCACGGTGCGCTTCTTTTGTGCCCCACGGGCACCCTCCATTGTGCATTGCACTCTCCCCATGTGATCTGTCAGTTTGATAGGTTTTTTTAGAATTTCCACTTATCCAAAAATTTTGATGAGCATGCTAATATCTTAATTCATATATTTGTTGATTGCCTCTGACTGTGAGTGTTTGATATTTCTGGCCGTGGAGTTTTCTGGAGATAGAGGAAATTAACGCCTTAGACAGAGGCGCGTTTTATTTTAACGCCCTGATCTAGGGCGTCTTCTTTATGTGTAACGCCTCCTGCCAGGGCGTCTTCCATCACATCTCCTGCTTTCTGTGAATTCACGCCCTTCCCCAGGGCGTCCTTTTGTTGCTTAGCGCCTCACATCAAGGCGCGTGTTTACATTTGACGCCCTCACCCAGGGGCGTCCTTTTATATATAGCGCCTCACTCCAAGGCGTGCTTTTCACTGCTTCTGGGCCCTCACAGCGATTCACGACAGCCACGCTGTCGTCTGTTTCTTGGTAGCGACCCCTGCCAGGGCGTCTCTTTCCTGTGGGTTTACAGAACCCTCCCGTTTGTGATTTTTCATGCTGATTCATGCTTATATTCATTGATTGATCATATTGCTATTGTTGGTTCATTTACCCTGCATTCATTCATTTGCATTGGTTTGGGAGACCTCCTCTCTCTACACTAGGATTCCACACACCCTCTTGGTGAAGGAAGGACCCTCCATTGAGCACTCCGTCTCTTTGGATTGGAAATTCCTAAACCAAGCCTCCGTAAGTCCCCGCACCCGTGGATTCCCTCACGGACGCCGGGCAGGTTGTACCCTTTGAAGTCCCGGGTTTAGTTGGCCATACACGGTGAGAGAGTGTTCCTAGTTAGCACCGGAGTTGAAATCACATTTGAAACTAGGTTCCTCCCTTGTGTGAATCATAATTTTGTTAAAAATCCTTAATTCACCAAGGTTCAAACATAAGAAGTCAAAGGTAACCATCCCAACTTGTTTGCTATCTCTGTGAATTGTTTGATTACACATTGAATTATTTGGATTACCTTGATAAGAAAGTCAACATGTTCTACTCAATTAATGTTCATGAGGGTGATCAACCTAGCACATCTTATTCCCCTCAATTTCAACATGTTCATCATTCTCACCATAATTCTTTCAAAGGACCACGGCCTCATTCTACGGTGTTGCCCGACCCATGGGCAATATCCAATCCCATGGTCCTCCAATCCAATCGCGAGCCACTACTCCTACGGGACCGTCTCGTCCCAATGATGAGAAGGTTTCCCAAATCATTCATGCATTAGATCATCTCACCCCTCAACAAATTCAAGCCCTTATGGCCGCTGTTGAGGGTGTATCTCATTCATCTCATCCTCCTTCCAATCCTATGCGGGTGGCCCATCACCCACTTCCCTCTTCTATTCATATTCCTACTCGGGTGGTCCGACACCCGCCTCCTTCTATTCCTCCTCCATCACGGCCCCAAGGCCCATCTATTCCTTGCAATCCGGCCCATCCGAGTTCTTCTATGGGTCGGCCCATTAATCCCCTTCCACGGCCTTTTTATACGGCCCCTCCTTCAAGGCCCTGCCAACCCTCGGTTGCTCAGGTCACACCCCTCCAGCAAACTCTTCTGGACAAAATTACTCTGATGGAGGAACAATTAAAAAGGATTACGAGCCCGCGGCCCGCTCTTTCTACTCCCGTCAATCCCCTTCATCCTGCTTTAAATGACATTACAAAGATGGAGAAAGAGTGGAAAGATAGGAGGGATGACTATGGCATCGGCGATTCAAGCAAGCAAGAGCCGACAATTGAAGAGTTTGAAGCGGTATACGACGATGATGAAGCTGCGCAGACACCCCTTCCGAGTTTCCTTCGTTTCCCTCTCCCCCCATTACTATTTGATGAACCCCCTGCTCAGGATGAAGCCACCATACCCAATCCAACCCCCGTTTATGAGACTAGCTGGTGTTACGATGATGGGTCGATACTCCAATCACCCACGCCGGCACATCTGGAGTCTCCTCCTATCCTTAACGCCGCTCACCCCGTTCTACGTTTTCTCCGCACCGAACCTCCACCAATTACACCTCCACCAACTATACCATTAACCTTCGTGACACCAGCCTTCCCTGAGCCTTCCACTAAACCTCCACTCATTAAGCCATTAACCTCCACACCATTGGCCTCCACCGAGCCTACCGTCGAACCGTCCCCAATTAACCTCCCGTTACCACCACCTCAACCCTCCATTACACATGTAACTCCAAACCTGGCCACTCCCATTTCACCACTTAGCCTATTACCCTTACCCATGGTTAATCCTGAGCAGGATCCACCCTTTTTTGCACTCAAGCCAATCCCGACTGCTTCCGAGCAAAAGGAAAAGCTCGATGTGTTTGAACCTCCACTTCCACTCATCCTTTCTCCAACACCTTCCATTATACCCCTGCTATCCATGAAGCCGCCCACCTCCGCTTCACCTCCCTTTACTACTCGGAAGGGGAGCGCCGCTACAAACACTTGTGCCGAGGATGATCAAGAGCCGCAAAAGAAGAATTTGGCCACTGCCGTGCAGTTCAAGATGCAAGAGTTCATTTGCCGGATGCCAATCCGGGTTATTGTGCCAAGCACGGCTGAAGAGGTCAAGCCGCCACTGCTCGCTAGAGAAGAATGCCAAGCGTTGATGCCACCCAAGGGCAAGGCAGGGCACCCCTTGCTCCAACTTTCAAATCCTGAATTCATTCTTCCATACAAGGGGCGAATGCCCATTTCTGTCAACATTCTTTATATGCCGCAATCAATGGGCATGGCAATGCTTCCTGTACCAACTTCCCAACTCCCTCACATTATTACTCTCCACTCTTCAAGAGGGTTGTCATTTTTTATTGAAGCTTCTTTCTTTGGGCGATTGGTTATACTCTTTCACTGCCGTGGAGGGGCAGTTATCTTGGTGCTAAGGGCCTTCCACTCTTTTATCCACCTTCCATTCAACTCCACCCATATTCTCCTCTGTCACCGATTCTTCATGGGCCACTTCAGGGGTAAGGAGGAGGATCTCATCCTCTCGCCCTTCACATTCTTCATGTTCTTTGCATCTCATTGCATTCACTGCATTCATCGCATCCATCCTATTGCATGCAATTGCACTTCTTCTTTCCACGGGTTCCGGACCCGTATCTTCCCCGCCTTCTGGCACCTCCGGATATCCCGCAATTTCCCATCCTATTCATCTTCATTGCTCGGGCATTGTCCCCTTTCCAATCTCTTCTCAGGGCATCGCGCCCCTTTCCAACTCCTGCACCCGGACCCTCTGGATTTCTCCTTTATCCTGCTAGTGCATCGCGCCCTTTTTCATCTCATTCTCTCGGAATTTTCGGACTTCCTTCTTGGGCATCGCGCCCCTTTCCATCTCATTCCTCCGGAACCTCCGGATCTTTCTCTTCCCCCAGGGCATCGCGTTCCCCTTCTGCTATTTCCCTGGCACCTCCAGGTGTGTTTTACCCCCTCCTTTTAGGGCATGACGCCCCTTCCTGATTTCATCCCTCCGGAACCTCCGGATTCTCCATCTTATTCTTTCTATCTTTTTCTAGGGCATGACGCCCCTTTCCATTTGCTTCCTCCGTAA